>JAUPFP010000017.1:902500-1045000 GCA_036925085.1 Brachycybe producta | reverse complement strand
TTTGATATTTTTTTAGGAGAGCAGAATTTCAAAAGAAAAAAAAAAAAGAAATGGATTTTAATCCGCGTAATTAAAAATTGTGATTTTATTAAAAAATCTCAAAATCCCATCTTTTTTATTGTCAGAATTATTTATTTCAATTCAATTATTATTTGTTTTAATAAAACCAGGTATGGCAATTGGAAAAAAAAAATATAAATTCTTATATCGATTCCAATACCAATGTATTGACTATTTTCAATAGCGATTCAAATTTCAATATCGTATTTTTCGATTTCGATTCAAATTTCAATATCGTATTTTTCGATTTCGATTCAAATTTCAATATCGTATTTTTCGATTTCGATTCAAATTTCAATATCGTATTTTTCGATTTCGATTTCAATCCCAATACCCTTAAATTATTTCCGATTGATTTATATTTGGATTCCAATTCTAATACCCATCCCTGCTAGCTAGAGCCTAGATGTAGACTTCTAGACTCTAGACTCTGTGAGCTTTTGACATCAACCAATATTTATTACCAACCTTTAGATGACATTTTCCACACTTCGTTTCTTCTCTGAACAGTATGGTACCTGCACAGAGAAGATCCGAGCTGTAGAGAGAGCTGGATGGAGACAGATTGTAGTCACTCTTCTGCATGGGGGTGAAATCGATGCAGGAGAGTGGCGGCCATCTCTCTCTCTCTTCCGGTTGATGCTGATATACATCTTCTCTATCTGTATACCGACAAGAGAAGATGTTGTAGCTGCTGAGAATCGTATAGCTCCTGCCCTATGGAGTTTCCGGCCTCTGAAGAGAAGTTAGTTACATATAGACAGAAAGACAACGCTGTTTCTTGTTACAACACTTTTATTCATCACTTGTAAGAAACACAGAATACAAGGATGAATATTAATAATACTAACGGTAAATCCTCAGGCCCATGATTCGGAATAATATCTCGTAATACAGGCAAAGGAAAGAACTGAGGAACAAAGAGGAACACGGTCCTTTTATACCTTGGACCTGTGTACACCTGCGAGGTGTAACCAGGTCCAAGTGACCATGGTCCTTTATGTATCAATCCACCGCTTGGGCATGAGTCAGAAAGGTGAGTCAGAGGGGAGGGAGGGACGGATGAGAGTTGTTTACCCCCCCGGGCTATGGTTTTGGCGGGATCACGATTTACAGGGTGTTACAACTCAGTCCGGGAGCGATCCTGGCTCGTTTTTTGTGGAGTGGCGCAGAACTTTGTCATCCCTCTGTACGGTTGTCCAGAGGGTTCGCACCTCACCAGGGCCTGCACCCTTTTTTTCCCAGTTCCACTCCTTAACATAAAAAGATTTTCCTGATAAACGGCAACACTAAGTACATGGGGTTGCGTTTCTCTTTTGTATTTCATGTTTTATATATGATGAGTCATATTTAATATTTTTGCTGACCACTGGTTCATCAACTTCATTGGTCTAATTAGTTTTAACTTTTGTAAGTGATCAATTAGAGGATTCTGAGAAAGTTTTTTCAGAATCCTCTTCTTGGGTATATAAGTCCGTGTTTTTATGTACAGAGCAGAGAGTTTTGGAAATAGAAATAAACTGTTACTATGTGCAAAAAGTTGCTGAAATCTTTATTTTATATTTTTAAGTTAGACAAGGAACTTTAACATTTTCTCATTTATGGCCGCCAAGCCAGGTGCAAACCTGGGTACAAAACACTAAATGAAACCAGAGAAGGCTACATGATCTCCTGGCTTTCGGAACGACATACACATGTGAACAGTGTTTCTCTAGGATGGACTTTGTGAAAATCATGGAGTTGAATAGGCTAACAGATTCTCATTTAGTTTCATTGTTAAAAGTAGCGACTACTCCAAACATTGACCATTTGGTTGATGAAAAGAGAACCCAGGTGGCAGGTCAAAAGATGTATAAATAATTTTTTTAATTTTTATTTCCGCTGTATTTAAAATAAATTACACTAAATTTAAAATAATTCACAGTATTTTAAACTTTTTTTTCACTGATCCTTTCCCTTGCAACTTAGTCAGAAACCTGATTTCTAGCTCTAAAATTTGGCACGCTTTTTTTGAAAATCAGTTCAGGCCCGAGAGGTGAACTAAAAACGCCTGAGTGGTCCACGGTTACAAACGAGTTTGTAACCACAGCTCTACATTGTTCAGTTAAGTGGCTACTGGTTTTCAGTGGCGTAGCTAGGCTTGGTTGCGCCCCCCACCGAGTAAAACTTTGCGCCCCCCATGGCTGCTTAAAACGTTGCGCTCCCTTTAAGTCCCCCTCCACTTAGCCTCATACTGGGGGAGGTGCTATTTTGATGAACGGCGGATCAGTAAGAACAGTTGGAAGGTTAGGTTTAGTAAAATGAAGCTTGTTGCAGGGGGCCTGGGGGGGCGCAGCCCCCCATTTTTTTAGCGTTATTAAATCAAATTTGTCCATTTTTCCGACCGTTCCTCCCATTGAACAAATTACGGAACAGTCGAAACAATGGACTAATTTGATTTAATAATTCTTAAAAAAAAAGTCAGGGTCTGCGCCCCCGGACCCCCTGCAACAACTTAATTTTACTAAACCAAACCTTCGGACTGATCCTACTATTTTTCCGACTGTTCGTACCGTTGTTCGGACATTTCCGCTGTTCATCAAAATAGTACCCCCTAAAAACATTTCTAAGCACAATAAACGAAATGAAAGTCGATTTATATTTGAAAATAACTGAATAAATTAAGCGAGTGATTCGGAATCACTTGCTTAATTTATTCAATTATTTTTGAAAATACATCGACTTTCATTTTGTTTTTTGCGCCCCCAAACTTCCTGCGCCCCCTCCCCCGCAGTTGCGTGTCTGGTGGGTCCATAGCTACGCCACTGCCCGCCCCTTCCATGAATATTTACTGGTGCAACTATGTAGGTTTTAAAAGTAAGTATTAAATGAAAGTCGATTTATTTTCGAAAATAAATCGACTTTCATTTTGTTTTTTGCGCCCCCAAACCTGCTGCGCCCCCCCCCCCCGCAGTTGCGGGTCCTGCGGGTGCCTAGCTACGCCAGTGCTGGTTTTATCATGTGGCCTACAGAGAAAACTGCTCATTGAGTTCTTTCTTTTCTATATGACAACTTTGTAGGACATCTCTTCTACAAATTATAAAAATGACCATAAAATATCCCTTGCTCTAAAAACTTTCTCAACCACCACCATATTTTGTCTTCTTGTTTGTTACTGATGCTATTACTACTGTGTAACACGTGCACGGGCTGCTACTGCAGCATTCTCATGCACTCACCGACATTCTGGAATCAGTTTGCAAACTGTTTACAAACACGATGCAAAAACAAAACTTTGTTTGGGAAAAGTTTGCAAACAAAGTTTCCAAGTCTGGACTAGGCTTAAACCATCTGAATAAAATTTTCAATTTTTTTAGTAAGAGGTTTACTGAAACTGTCTTTTTTTTTGTTGCTAATTTTGTGTTATAGTCAAAAGATAAGGATGTACATGTAGATCTACGCATATTTTTTCACCTATTGTCAAGAAAAACCTCAAATAATTTTTTTTGTCCAGCTGCTTTCCCTGCCCTATACAATGGTGACGTAAGCCTACTTTACATTCAAAAACCTGAAGGTCTTTTGTTAAAAAATGGGATAGAAACTCAGGAAAAACACATCAATTATTCGAAACAGATGCGCCAATGTACATCTACAACGCATGAAATCAGCACATGATGTGGCAAGTTGTTACTCTACTTAATATCTTGTAATTGTTAGTAATTAATTTCGTTTGATTTCTCTCGCAATTTATAGTAACAAAAAGACAAATGTTTAAGTTAAAACCTCTTGTTTTAATGTGTGTTGTATGCACCAGCATACTTGTATTTGTGTATGCTCATTTAATTAGTGAACTACTGCGTAACTGGAAAAATATAATAGTTGAAGTGGAAAGTTTTGAAAATTTCACAAATTCTACATTTGTATTGTCTTCTGAGATTAAAGAACAGTTTCTGATCGACACTGATGGTTGTAAAATAGAAGACATTCATCCATTTGATCCAAGAACCAAGAACTTTTACCAGAAATTAAAACCGTACACATACAAAACAGACCGAACAACAAATCTTGTGTATTTGTCCGGAGACAAAATTGTGATTGATAAAACTGTGAGAAAGAAAGTTGTCAGTTACTACAAAACGTTATCAAAGAATTTTCGATGTTGCATCAATTATTTCAAGATCTTCTCAGTCGAAAAAAACGATGATACCGTGAGGTAATGAATTGCCACGTCTTCCTACATTTTTGAAGTGTGACAGAGCCGTAACTAGCTAATTTGGCGCCCAAGGCGAAAATAAAATTGGCGCCACATTCGTATTACCATTTTTGGCTATCTTAATTCCTAACTTTTGAAGTGTAACAGAGCCCATAACTAATTTTGCGCGCCCAATCAAAGCGTCCATTGAGTAGTATCATTTTGCCTCTAATGCAAAAGCTTAGAGATGCAAAAAATATTCTGCACCCCTAAGGTTTGCATGAATGAGGGTCCAATGTTGGGCCATATGTACGAGCGTATTTTTGAAACATTAGGCCAATATTAAATAGGCCAAATTCCCAACTGCTCTGGTACATACTGGCTACCAAATTTTAGGTCGGCAATATCTGGCAGCGGCACTTTGTGGCGAGCGAAGCGAGTCAAAAAATTAACATTTTTTTTTTTCAATATAGCACCATACATGTAAACACTTATGAAATCGAAGTTTTTCAATTTTTGTAAATGTAAATTTACATTTCACAGTTAGAAGAGAGGCTTTCGACGGCTTCACAATTTTTATATGCTTAGGAGGCTTCTTATTCTCCTGGAACTGGAAGGCCATTGGGAGCTTCTCTGGCTCCCAAAAATGAAAAAAAAAATTCTTGGCAGCATTTTGACGTAAAATAACTTTTTAATTAGATTATTTTTTTTTCTCAAACAGATATCCAGAATCTTGCAAGTTTTTTTCGGACACAATCCAGATCGAAGATGAATACTTTAAAATCAACTGCTACATTGGTACGAAACTCATTTATGAAAAGATCGACGTGAAGGTAATTCGAAAATCGAACGTTGAAGCACGATGTCGAAACATCTTAGAAAATGCTAAAAAAAGTGGTAACGAATGTTCGGATAGACTTAGCGTCATGATTTTTGGAATAGACAGTGTCTCGAGACTTGGCATGAATCGAAATTTACCCAAAACACACAAGTTCTTGATGGAAGATCTAAATGCTATACAGTTATACGGTTACAATAAAGCTGGAGAACATACATTTTCCTGTATGATGCCTTTTCTAAGCGGAATGACACCGAGCGATTTAGAAAAAGAATGTGAAGGTGGCCGAAGACATCCTTTCGACAAATGCTCATTTCTTTGGGACACATTTGGAGCTGCTGGATATAGAACAGCATTTGTCGAAGATGTCAATAAATTCGGACTGTTTGCTTATTTGAACAAGGGATTTCGACGTCAGCCAGCCGATTACTATGGAAGAACATTTTTCAATGCTCTCGTAGCAAAAGCACCAAAAGGCATAAAACGAACTTGGCGTAATGTTTCCGACGACGAAGGTGTCTTCCAATGGGCAATGGAATTTCACAAGGAATTTTCAAACGATTTGCATTTTGGTTACTTTTGGGCAACTTTGTTTTCACATAGTAGTTTTAACATGCCACAATACGATGATCCAATTTTATACAACCACTTGAAGACTTTAAAAGACGAACGGTTACTAAACAACACATTACTAATAGTCATGAGTGATCACGGCTTACGATATGGAGCTTACAGAAGTACCGAAATGGGAGCATTTGAAGCTAAATTACCTTTTGCATTTTTTGTATTTCCAGAATGGTTCAAATTAAAATATCCGGAATCGATTAAAAACTTCGAACGTAACGCAAAGAGTAGACTTACAACGGCTTTCGATATGCATCGAACGCTCAAAGACTTGGCTCATTGCAAAGTTTCTTTCATAAGAAATCCTTCAGTTGGCAAAGGTATAAATCTGTTTGCAAACATTTCACCATTTCGTACATGTAAAGATGCCGGTATAGAAGATGGTTTCTGTTCTTGTTTACGTCGCGAATTTGAAGTTAAGCTCAATTCGGTTATAGGTCAGAACGTTGCTTTAATGGTGTACAATAATATAAGAACGATTGCTGCAGTACGGAAAGACATTTGTGCAAAACTTGAATTAAAGAATGTCACCATGGTGAAAGCGGGAGTGGAACTTCCGAGTTCTAGAATTAATCATTACCAAAAACATTTTGACATAATGTACACAGTGACTTTGTTCACTACGCCTGGAGAAGGACTCTTTGAAGGCAATGTTTACTTCAATGCTACTAGTCAATCTTATAAGGCAGACAGTAACATTAAAAGAATTAACGAATATGGAACGACGTCCTACTGTGTCACAGACGACAAACAATTAAAATCAATATGTTATTGTTTAAAACAACAATGATTTAAAGTGGTTTTAAAGTGTATACGCCATCAACTGTTTCAATGTTTCAGCACATACTGTGTCACAATCAACCCTCTCAAATATGCTTTTGGAATTTCTCCAATAAACTCATGGATTACCCAATAAAGTGAATGGCATCCCAAAATACCCTTCACTTGCAATGGTCAGTGAACTTTCATGTTTTCTGTGAATGATCAACTATCATCATCACTTCATGCCTCACGCAGCTGTAACTCCAAGCACATTAGTCAGTTCAGTTCACTATGGCCATTGGTCATCTTTGAGTATTAGCCAGCCTTCCAGCTGGTGTCCTATTTTGCATTGTGTCTATCAACTAAAAACTTTGACTTCCAAACCATCTCTCAACCTTAAGAGAAAGACAAAGAATTCCAGCAACTTCTCAATTCTGAAATAAGCCTTCAATTACTGCTTCACCACACCCTTTTTACTGTGACATGTCTGCAACTTTACCTCAACTTTTTGTTCCTGTGAATTTTTTTAGCAATTTATTAACAACTTGCATGATGTTGCTGAACTTGGTTCCAAAGCAACTTACCACCTCATCAATAAAACATTCATTTGGCCAAAAATGGAAAGAGGTTGGAAAACCTTTGTGCATTCTTGTCTCCACTGTCATTGTTCTAAAGTAACTCATCATATCAAAAAACTTCTATCAGCTTATCCAAGTCCACAAATGTATTTCAAGCATGTCCACATTGATATCATTAGACCCATGGTCCGATCATGATGAATAGAAGCTGTCCACTCAAGGACATCACAGCTTCTAGATTTCAATATTCGGCATACCTCTACAAGTCACTGCTGATCAAACATGCCAATAAAATTCGAATCTTACATTTTTAAAACATTTACAACTTTGAATAGCAACAAGAATACGAACCACAGCTTTTCATTCAGTATTCAATGACCTCATTGAACGTTTTCGTCGCCGACTTAAACATATGAAGGATCACCTATTTTGTTTCTCCACTGACCGCCTGAAACCTGCCTTCATCACACTTAATGAAGATCTACTATCAGTCTATCATTGTTTATAATATAATTTGAATTCAAGTTAAGTGAAAGTAATGATTAAATACATTAGAACTTAATTAACTTTTTTCAATTTACAATAAAAAGAATTTCAAGCAGGTACATAATTATTAATTAAACACCTCCGATTGGGATACGGTTCGGAGTTTGAGGTCCTTTTGGTGGCGGAAAGCAGTTGTTAAAACACATGTTTGCATTTTTCGCAATTCTTATTATCCATCTAAGAAAATACATGACATTTACATTCATTCCAGGATACTTCTCACTTCCACATCCGTCGCCACCAGATACAATTCCAACAAATGTGTACTGCCCATTGCAGTAATACATTAGAGCGCTTCCGGAGTCACCCTAAAATGACACAATAATAATAATGTTCAACCAAAATGGAAATTTAATAAATATTAATTATTTTTAGGCTTTAATGACTCCACAGACACAATGTTCAGCAAAATTTGATGTTTCCAAAAGCATGGCCTCGAGCATGGCTTTTAAGTTGAATTTTTAACGATAATTACCGTTGTGATTTCTTCTTGAATGTTGTGGCCAGGTATTAGTGGCGTTTTTTTTTTTTGCAATATTCAAAGGCGTTTTTATTTTATACAATTTTAAATTATTCTAATTTGCTTGAACCGTAAAGCCTTGTTTCCATTGGGGTGAAATTTTGAACTTATTGAAAATTTCAACTCGTGAAAAATTGAACAAACGTGGCCTTTGCCGTTGACAATGAATGGGCGGTGGCCACGTTTCTTTTGTTTTTCACCAGTTGAAACTTTAAAAAGTTAAAAATTTTTACCCCCAATGGAAACAAGGCCTAAAATTGTAAAATTGACTATATGTCTCATAGCACGTGAAACTTTCAAGTGTCTAGGCTTTTTAATTGTTTTTAATTTAGCAATTGTAATTCTAATTATTATTTTTTTCCACAAATGTACGGCTCGTAATTAGTAATTCTGATTAAGTTACTTTCAAACGTAATTTGTCTCAGCACTGGCCATGACTAATGTGCTATGTAATTAGCATTAGCCACTAAGCCATCGAGCCACCTTAATAATAAAAAGAAATAGTTGTGTGTTGTCGATTTCAAAGTGGCAAAAACAAAAATAATAAATAACCTACAGTGCATGCATCCTTGCCAGTTTTGGTATCATGAGTACAGAGGTTGGCTGGTGTTACTGCATTAAATATATGATCGCATACATCATTTGAAACAACAGGAACATTAACAGTCTTTAGAACATTACTGATACTTGTGTAGTCATCTGAAATAAATTATAAAAAAAAACAATCAGAAAATAAAAAAATAAGAAAAGGCTATGCGATGAAAGTAATTCACAGTGATTGGCACAAGCTGTTAAATGTCTAATTTAATTAAAACTAATGTGCACCTTTAATATATGCTGATCGAGTGATAGAATGACAAAAAATTGGTAAGTGCGGTTCTATTTTTAAAAACTATTTCAAAATTGCGAATTTCTAACTTTTATGTTAAACTTCATTGAGTACGCGCTCGTAAGCAAAAACATTCATTAAAATTCTTATAAAAATATCTAAAAAAATTTTAAAAAACCACAATTAAACCACAATGAAGCCAACACATTGGCACACGTGCTGATTTCTTTCTTTTTTTAAATTATTTTTATGTATTTTATTAGCATTTTAATGGATGTTTTTTCTTACAAGCGCGTATTCAATGGAGTTTAACATAAGAGTTAGAAATTCGCGATTTTAAATACTGTACTTTTTTTAAAATATAACCGCACTTACCAATTTTTTGTCATTCTATCACTAGATCAGCATATATTGCATATATTGCACATTTGCTCTTTAAATATGAAAACGCGACTGTGTATTTTAAAAATTAATGTTTTTTCTTTAACATTGGGTCTATGGGCTCAATAAAAAAATCGATGCTAGCGCTCTTTGTGGAGATTGTTCGAAGTAATTTTGTGATGTAGCCTCTTAATATGAATGGCCTTTTTATTTTTTTTTTGTTTTATTTCAGTATAGAATTAATTTTAAAATACATTTTTTTAAAAAAAGCTGTAAAATTAACACTGAATTTGAATTGGAACATTATTTCAATTGAAAAAAAAAGTTAAAACGACAAAACGGGTTCAATTATTTATACCCTCTTTCAACTTTAAACTTTGACTTGTTATACCTGAATTAGACCTTGATGTTCCTACATGTAGTGAATTCCCTATACTAGGTTTTTTTAAATGTATTTTTAGGCACCATTTGCTGTTTTTTCCCCGACAAGTTTGCCAGTGTCATAACCTCTTAAATACACAACAATAATAATCTTTTATTTAATAATTAATTACCAGGTATATTTTATTATATAATACTAGTATTTAATGGTGGTTGAAAGTTGAATTTACCGTTCTAGGCCTATAATAATGAAAATTAATTTATCAAATATCAAATATATATATAAATTAATAACACGAACCTGGATTAGTTAAGCCCCATCCAGCTATGTTTACAAGTTGATTGGTTACATTCAGTGAGCCAGGTGGCAGGCAAGCTGGACGAATTGTATCACTGAACTTTAGTGGCTTGACAAGTTTTAGGATGGCAATATCATTTTCGAGTGTTTTTGAGTCATAGCTCGGAAAGATTGTAATTGTAGCCACATCAAATATTTGCTCACTGCATATTTCAGATAACCTGTGGACACCAGGAACAATCTGGATAAGATGGAACCTAGGTTTGTACGTGCAAAAAAAAAGCAGATATATAAAATTGCAGCTACTATGTAAGCAACTTGTCTTAATTGAAACATGCCAGTAACGCTGTGTAAACAAGGACAAAAACGCGTAAGCACATCGGAGTTTATATAAATTTAAATGAACCACTTTTTTCTGAAGGTCAACATTATGTTGCGCTCTCCCCATCCAAGAACCCCATGATATTAAATTGGCAATGGGAAAAAGTTGGAAAAGGTAGGGGAGAGAGAGAAACGTGGAGGGGAAAAAAGGGGGAGGAGGAAACTGAAATTTAAATGAAAGGAGTAAAAAAAAGAACAAACGACGCGCATGCGCACAATAGAAAAAATGAAAAGCTCATTTTCTCTTTGAAATATAAAAAGGGGAGGGGATAGTAGTAGCAAAATTCAACTAGAATTTATCACGGGCAATTGTGCCCAGCATTAGAATTTTTTTTGCTCCGCCCTTTTATGAACGCCATCAATTTCTAATTGGTTTGTTACTAGGTCTTACGTCATAAAAGGGCAGAGAAAAAGAAATTCTAATGCTGAGCACAATTGCCTGTGAATTTGGCTCCCGTCATTTATTACGGGTTACCCCACTAGTTGTTTAATATATTTGTAGTAGAAAATCTTGCTTTCCAAAAATATCCAAAAGTTTCATATTTTATTAGGCACGCGTACTCGCTACAGAATCTTAAAAGACTACAGCCCAAAATCAAAATGACTTCGAAAAATCTCCACAAAGTGCGCTAGAATCGTTTTTATATTGAACCCATAGACCCAATGTTAATGTTTGAAATGCACAGTGGCAGCATTATGTTTATTTTTTATATTTAAAGTTGTCTAATTTTGATGGTTCAAATTGCAAAGTGCACTTTAAATATATATGCATATCTAGAGATATACTGTATGTGACCTCAAGGTAAGTTCTAACTTTTGCACGCGTTTCTCGGAATGTCCAGCTCGTGCTGGATTTTTTTTCACTACTTTTTATGAATAAGAAATTCAAGGAACAAATTAAGTGAACTCCTCAATTTGGTCATCTCACCCACTCAGATGCGTGATCTTTTATACAGAAATGTTATCATTTTTAGGTACAAAATATGCTAGCACTTTCGTGGTTGCTTAATAAAGCAATACTATAGTGGCTTATTTGTAGTGATGAGTAATTTTATGAAATTTATTTTGTTGAAATATTTCATGAAATTTATGAAAAGTTTATTTCTGAATTTCATGAAATAAAACAAGATAATTGCATTAAGTTTATGTTAACTTTATATATTAATGGCATATATACTTTATGATTATTTCTCACGTCATGTGTGTGATTGTAGAATGATTGTAGAATAATTAGACATAGTGTTTGAACATTAAAAAAATCCCATTTACTCAAAAATGATTGAAGAAAATGAAACAGATTCCAAAAATCGTAATAATATGCTACAATCACCATTTTTTTCGTTTATGGTTTTAGTACTTGGAAACAGGTTTTTTAAAATATAAATTTCCCATTTTTTTAAATATTTCAAACTCGTGTCATGAGAAATATTTCAATAAAATAAAATATTTCACGTGAAATAGTTCAATGGCACATCACTAATTATTTGTGGACACGACTATTGTCAACAGTGTATGATAAGTAGGGCTCGGATTTTGATGCAATTTCAACCGGAATGTTTCTCAATTTGTGGCCCAAGTGCCAATTTGTGAAGTAGTCATCATTATCAACATCATTAGAGAAACTGCAATTCTGCTTTTCTAATCAGAAAACGCTGGTTAGAGAGGCTAGATGACTGGTTACTATCAGTTGTCAACTAGAGTTCTAGCCTCTAACTACTTTTTTGTAATCAGAAAGAACAATTTTTTTTTATCTAAACGAGATTGTTACTTCACAATTGGCACTTGGGCCACATATTGAGAAACCTTTCGGTTGATATTGCATCAAAATCCGAGCCCTAATGATAAGTAAGACAATTGTGAAGCAAAATACATTTATGTATGTTTGCACCTGTTGCCTTTTTATTTTAGTTACACACATAATTAATGTATATGCACTACGATAAAAAATATTCTGAACGTTGTATGGTTACCCTTGAACACAGTGAGCCGCTGTGACAATGTGCAGATTTGAAATGATCGTCCCAGCACATATTGCTTTATCATGTGTCCATGCTGTTTTTTGTATGTAAAGCACAACCTGTTTGTTAATGTTTTTCATGATTAGGATTATTTGCAATTATTTATGCTGGACAATACTAATAGGCACTGTGCACAACGTTTTATGCAGTCGAGGCGATTAAGGCAATTTCGAGTATAATTGATGTTATCTATTACAATTACAATTAGTTCTCTGCTAGCAGCCAAATAGGCCTATGGCAGAGGACATACAAGTCCATATGCAGCATTAAGCATTGTCAAGCACATATACATGCACATATATCAAAAACAAAATGAATAGACAATTGTCAATCCCACAAAACAAAATTATTCCCATTCACCACTGCCTCAGGAAGAGAGTTACTTTGTCTTATAACTCTAGGAAAAAAAGTCCGATAATATGAATCTGTCCTAGCAAAAATATCCCTAATTTTTCTAGAGTGGTCAGCCATGGACAGTGCCTATATGGACAGTGCAGTGCCTATTGCATTTGAATTTCTTGTGCAATTCAAGCAATTCAGAATTTCAAAAATCTACTCACTGTCCAAGGAGACTGACGTGGCTTGGCATCAATTCCTCCTACTATTCTTTTACCTTTTGCAGGAATTCCACATTCTAAAAGAATACATTGTACTTTTGCTAGGTGCACACAAGCCCAAGTGATTTTTAATCATTGGATTTATATTTTTTGGTCCATTTGAATTAGTTTATTTCAATTTATTTCTTTTACAATTAAGTTCTCTTTATAACAAATTCTGTACACAAAACAATGTCTCACAGAATTTTTAGATGTTTCTGACAATGCATTTTATCATTGAAAAAGCCACACAATGCTGCTTTATAACGCCAAAACGTAAAAATGTTAAGAATGTCTTCTTTTGAACTAAATTTACTCAGAGCCATGTCATGAAATTTATTTTGCTGAAATATTTTATAAAATTTATGAAAAGTTGTGAAATATATTGAAAAGTTGTAAAATTAATTGAAATTCATGAATCCATTATCTTTTTTTTTTAAAAAAAAACAAGATAATTGCATCAGTTTACATTAACTTTATATACTAATGGTATATATTGTATGTGATTATTTCTCACATAATGTGACTAATGATTGTAGAATAATTAGACATACTGCTTGAAAATGAAAGAAAATGATATATATTCAAAAATGATTGAAGAAAATGAAACAGGATTCCAAAAACTTTGAACAAAAAATTGACACAAAAATGATACAACTAGTAGAATTAAACATGTTTAAAATACTCCTATGAACCAATTACAATGACCATTTTTTACGTTTATGGTTTCAGTACTCGGAAACAGGTTTATTAAAATAAATTTCACATTTATTTGAAATATTTCAAACTCATGTCATGGTGAAATATTTCACGTGAAATATTTCAATGGCACATCACTCCTGAGAACATTATTTTCGTCACTTACTCCTCGTAGCTTCGAAGCCCCCTTAGTTACGAATTAGATATTTTGATTTAAATAAGGAATAAAAATTAGATTATTCTAAATTTCTTTTAATAAAAATCACGATTATCTTTCTGCACCAGACATTGTAAACTAACCTACCACAAGCACTTGCTCTTTTATCCAAAGAAATCTACTTAAATAAATCAATAAGTTAGATTCAATTTAATAACTAATTATAATAATTTTGATGAAAACTGTTCCTAATGTAAAAACAGACCTTTTTTTTACCTTATTCACACTTGTTGCAATGACACCAATAAGTGAAATAGCTAATATGGTTTTATAAAAATGATACATGTTTCACCAGATGGTTGTAAACAACGGTTGGTTTATTTATTAAAAAACAGTTATATATACACAGGAATACACAGATCACTTACTGGCATATATATAATGTTGGTACATGTTTAATAAACTATTAAAATCAAGTGTTATTTATTGCATTTTGAATTAAAAGTGAAGAGGTTGGTTTAAGAAAAATAAAAAAAGCAATTTATTAGCCTATAAAATGTAAAGTAGACTATTTTTATGAGAAATTCGTTGCTGTAAACACGTAATATTATATAGTGGAACAACAATTTGCACTATACGCTCAATGAAGTATGTTTTTGTCAACGAAAAAAAAAAATCTGGGTTTATTGGATATTTTTTGGCCACTGCAGTGGCAAATGCTAAGTTTATAGACGTTTTTGTGAAATTTGCATGTAAAAACGCCAAGAGAACGTTTTTTAGACACAACATTATAACAAACAAGGGATTCAAGGAACCCTATAGACCTCCATTGCTTTAATATATGCTTTCATATATCAAATAACCAACTTTTTTTCATTGTGCGCATGTGTACGCACATGTACACACTTGTGCGCATGTGTACGCACATGTACACACTTGTGCGCATGTGTACGCACATGTACACACGTGTGCGCATGTGTACGCACATGTACACACGTGTGCGCATGTGTACGCACATGTACACACGTGTGCGCATGTGTATATAGATAATCACACATGTATGTACTCATGTACATGACATAGTTACATGTGATGCGCATGCGTCATTCATTTGTAATAATATGGGTTTAAAATGAAAATACGTCACATGTATTCTAATATACAAAAATAATAACAGAACATAGAAAGGAACACCCCTCCTAAATAATCGAAAAGTCCCCCCTTTCGAATGCTACAACTGGAAAGAAGAAGAATCTCGATTTTTTGAAAAAACAATTACGATTTTGAAAAATCGAAATTTTATATATCAAATCGCTTTAAAATTTCAATTTTTTCTAGTTTCATCGTCAGAATGTGTACATCATTTTACGTCTGATGACATTTTATTGTAGGCGGCCCCGTTTTTGAGTTGTTCGACCCACAATAAATTATGACCAAAAACTCAAAATTTGTTTCTAAAAAATTCATAAAAAAATAACCCCTGGGTAAAATTTTCTAATTTTTTGTCAGGAGCTTCATATTGACCCACGGAATCAAATAAAAAATACTGCATGTCTTTATCTCATTCCGTTCTTGAGTTGTTCGACCCACTAAATCGGGTTCCGGACACACACACACACACAGACATCCTTTTTTGCCCCTTTTCTTGCTTCAAAGCTATGTGACACCCTGTATTCTTACTTCCCTTTTAATCTATAGCTTGGGGGAGGGGTGGTGACTGTGCATCAAATGTCCTATTTCCGCCCATTTCCTCTACTAAGAAAACCCCCAAAAGTAAATCACATGTTGGTTCCGGAATTGGCGGATGAATACCCATCAAGGCACGGTCCGTTGGGCTTAGGTGCACAGGTGCACTACAGGCCACAAGGTATAAAGGTCCATGTCTGGATTGATTTGGGGTCAATTTTGTGATGTGGCTGGCCCTCCTTTGACACCCTGGTTACCGACTCTGGATGAGGAAGAACCTCGTTGTTGACGACGACGTTGCTCCCTCTGAAGAATCGGTGGTGCCGGGGTCGACTCTGTTGTCGACCGCTGCGGGCCAGCCTCTATTGTTGCTGAACCTCTGGGGGTTGGGTTCACCGGGCGCGACATTTACTTGCCTTGTCTGGTACGGCCCACAAAAAGACCGTCTTTCCTAGGGATTTTTGGATATAGGGCGTGACGATGCCAAGTTACTCTAGTCCTTTTCGTTGAGTTGCTGGAGGCTCCAGGCAGAGGGACTCAGGCTGTGTCTGAGTGCCTTCTGCTGGATACTCCTCTATTTTAGGAGTACAGAAACACAATATAGTTCAAATACACAACACTTACACAGGTTTATGTATTATAATGTCTCTTTACTGATTCTCTTTGTTATTACATTATTCATAACACTCTTTACACTATTATTGCACTATAAGTCAGGCTTAACTCTACACTGTTTGTGTCTCGAGTTTACTCTTCTAGTCCTCTTGGACTGACTGTCTTACTCAGTGTCTAAACTCTGACTGTCCTCACACTCAAGTCTCAGGCTCACTTGTCCGGTCTCCTGGGAGGGGCAACTGTCACCTCAGGGTTTAATGATTGACCAACTGGACCAATCATTGCCCTGGGCCGGGGATACTAAATCATAAGGAGAAATATTTTTGGGACTTATTTCCAATTTTCTCACGGTCGGACTTGGTTCCACGAATTCTCTAGAATTCGGGCCACCCAAGTCCGCACATCTGTGCACCAAGGGGTGTCATCCTGTCAAGACTGAATTTTGGCTTGAGTGTTCCACCTTCTGTTTCTACAGGGTGTCACAATTCTCTGATATCGAAACATGAAATAACTCATTCAATGGTCCAGTGGCTATAATGAACGCCACACTCTTCTCTATTTAATGTATGGTAATGGTTGTGCACATTTAACAAGTAAAATCATCAACCTGCATTCATTAGTGAGTCACAGACTAAGCCCAGTGGGGTACCAGCCATCTTGCATTTGAGATGACTACCTACCTTCCCCCCCTTGTATGTCACACTCATTTAGGATGAGCTGGATGACCTTTCAGACACATGCTAAAGTTGAATGAAGAAAGTGTGACAGTGTAGAGCCCCTGTTGCAGGACTCAGGCCAACTCTCTTAGTTTCAGATGGGAACTGTCCTTATTGGATAGTAAGGGCGAATTTGACTTTTTATTTTTAGATTTTGCAAAAGCATTTGATACAGTGAAGCATTCACTACTAATTAAAAGAATGATGACTTTTAACCTAAATAAACAAGTAATTTCGTGGATATCATCATTCTTATCAAATAGACAACAGTGAGTCCAAATTGATGGTTCTGTGTCAGATTGGGCTAAAGTAACATCTGGTGTACCTCAGGGTAGCATTCTTGGACCACTGCTTTTACTTCTGTTCATAAACGATCTGGCAGACAGATGCAACAGTACGATGCGTTTGTTTGCAGATGATGCTGTTGTTTACAGGAGGATTAGGGATAATGAGGTGTACTCTGTAACACCTAGTAAATCGTGATCCCGCCAAAACACTAGCCTGGTGAGTGACTCATACCTGTTCCTTCCTCCTTTTACATTTAAATCCCAAGTGGCGGATTGATACCTTTTAGGACCTTGGTCACTTGGACCTGGTTACACCTCGTAGGTGTACACAGGTCCAAGGTATAAAAGAACCACGCTCATCTTTGTTCTTAGTCCACTCTTTCATTTTCTTTTGCACTACGTCGATTATTATATCCGTATCACATAATAAGCACGTGGACGCACCTTTAATGATGAATATCCATTCTTGAAACGTTGATGTTTCTATACAAGAGTTAATAAAAAGTGTTTACAATATGAAACTACTGTACGTTGTCTTCTGATCAGAAACTAATCCTTCTCTAGACAAGCCGGAGACACCATAGGGCAAGAAAGCATACGGATCCCTTACGGAGCAGCAGATCTTCCAGGAAGGAAGATGATGTGGATGGTAACCATCCTTCTGAGACAATTAAACCCCTACACTCAGAAGGACGACTACAATCCATCACCATCCGCTTCTTCTGGTAGCTCGAATCTTCTCCGTGTGGTTACCACGCGATTGAGGGAAGAGACGAGCTACTGGAAATGGTCAAGAATCGCCATCAAGCTCACAACTCACACGATTCATTCTCTGATCAGGATATTCATTTGTTCTTTGGGGTCCTCTTGATTGTGATTATAAATGTTGTAACTGCCCTCCTGGAAATTTTATATCAGGATTCTGTAGAATTTTATCTACATGTTTCTGTAGAGGCCTTCTGACTAAAATTGGAACACTGTTTCTCAGGAATTTTTATGTTGATTATATTATGCAGAATCTTTCTGCAGAGTAGTTGTAGAATCTTTCAGTAGAGTTATGCAGACTAGCTATCTCTGCAGAGCTATGCAGACTATCTCTGCAGAATTTTGCAGAATATTTCTGCACCTATGTTTCTGTATATACCCTCATCCTTTTCACAAAACTCTAACCCTGCAAATTAATTTTGCCACAGTGAAAACGATGCCTACACTTAAAAATGGAAAGTTTAAATGAAAAAATAAAAATGTTATTAATCAATCCAAAAAACATTTAATGAAATAATAGGATTAAACCAGTTCCATTTTCAAAAATTAAGAAAATTTACCTTTTCTGAAGCAAGACAGACAATAAGCTAAACAATGTAATGAAATAACCGTTACAAACTGAAGTCATACATACACCCACACTTCCAAAACTAAACAAACTCAAAATAAACACCCACTCAAAAAAATGAAATAACTGAACATAACTGAACTCATTTGTAAATGTTTTTAACCATGTATTAGGATTTTCAAATGAGATTTTATGCACAGTAAGCAGAGAAATTCTGCAGAATAAAAATATTAAAATCACAAATATTTCTGCAGGTTTTCTCTGTTGGGTTTTGAGTACACAGCTAATGCTGTGCAATGTTTTCTTCAGAATAGTTCTGCAGAATTTAACTATGTAACAACATTACAATTTCCAAGTGACATGTTATGCATGGTGTGCAGATAAATTCTGCAGAATAAACATATTAAAATGGCAATTGTTTCTGCAGCTTTTCTCTGTTGGGTTTTGAGTACACAGCTAATGCTGTGCAATATTTCCTGTAGAATTGTTCTGCAGATTTAACTATTGTAATAGCATTACAATTTCCAAGTGAAATGTTATACACAGTGTGCAGATAAATTCTACAGAATAAAAATATGAAGAATTTCAAAAGTTCTTCAGAAAGTCAATGCACAGTAAGAAAAGGAATAAAACCTTACAGAATTCTGCATCATTTTTCCAGGAGGGTGTAACTTTAGAAAATAAAAAAAAATTAAAACATCACAAAACCTACTTTTTATGTTGAATACGTCACACATTTGCATTTCCAGTAGACTATTGCACACTGAACCATCTGTGCAACATTTTACCTTTTTAATTTGTAACAATTGGTAATAATTCAAACTGTAAAAGCGTGTTTTACATGTGGATTTACGTCACATTATCAATTTCCATCTAGACATTAATATTCTGAAAAGTTTTCGATTAATCGCAATATTTTCTCAAACATCCGTATTTTCAAATAAAACCATTTAATCGTTGTTATATTTTATTTAAATACGTATAATCTACAAAAATTAAAACGTTTTCGAAGAGGCTGTTACCAAGACCTAAACCCCTCATGTACGTGCCTAGTTTGAAGACTACGTATTTTACAATGCGTGGCAAATTACGAAAGTTTCTCAAGTTTTTCTTAGTTTCTATTTCGATTATCGGATCGATTATATTTATTTACAGCTACGTGGAAAACTTTGGAGATAATCGAGATAAAGTGAATGTTACATCTACAAGTTTATTTCGAAATTTCAAAAGAAACAGCTCCATAGTTGAAGAACGATTTTTGGTTAACACCGAAGGCTGCAAAATACTTGATGTGGATCCATTTGATGAAAAACTAAAAGTGTTTTATCGTAAACTGGAACCCTTCAAATTTCGTCAAGAAACATTTGCGAATTTAATCGTCATGGAAGATGACAAGATTCGTGTGAACAATGAAGTAAAAGAGATGATTTTGTCTCATTACAACGTACTTATACCAGAGATGCTGTTTTGTTGCGTTGCATACTTGAAAATTTATCCGGTAGAAAAAAATGGCGATACTGTACGGTAAGTTTTTCTGTTTTTTTTTGTTTTTTTTTAAAATTCAATTCAATTCAGTACACCTGCAATCAGTCCGAATGCCATGTGGCAGAGAATTGATTATATTTCCAATCATAAATGGTTGTAATTTAGACATTAAGGTTTAGACATATAATCGTCAAATTGTATTCTTCCTAAAACAGAGCTATGTGCTGGAAGAGAATTCCATAGTCTAAATACTTTTTGGAGAAAATACCATAAAATTAATATGCAATGCGCTTAGTTTTAGCTTTTATTTTTTGGATCAACATAAGTATTTTATACGTGGGTTTCTAGTAATAACCACATCTAATAACGATCTGTTCTCTGCAGTTAGCAAACGTTCCAGAAGTGCAATGCCAGCTGGCCGGCCTTAGACTCTTTGGCTCTCCCAGAGGAAAAGATATTTCGGCCCCCCCCCCTCCCTCCCTCTCATGGGTATCGTATAAACGTGTTTACAATGGGGGCCTGGGACACTGACATCTAGTGGTAACTCGGCAAACTTGGAAATTCAAAAATAAATGCAAGAAGCGAATATATGCGTTGCCTTCAACTTAGGATGTTCGGTGAAAATTGTGACGTGGCTGGCCCTTTGGCGCCACCATTTTGACTCGTTGGTGGTGCCGACTACGATGTCACTGCATGCTACTGTTTTGTTGAGTTACTTGGAGGTCCCAAGCAGAGGGACTCGTATAGTGTCCGAGTGCCGTTGTTGGGAGTTCCGTTGCTGTTCGGAATTCGAAACTCAATACACAACACTGTAAACAGAAAATTGAGGTAGATAAAATAAAACTTTTTACTCGTTATATTTTACATGGTTGTATATACAGTAGGTACTTTTACATTATCTTCAAAACTCTTCTTAGTCAGGACTAATTGAACTTTTTCCAGTCCTCTGACCATCTCTACTGTCCTCACACATAAGTCCCATGGTACTCTCGGCCGGTCTCCTGGGAGGGCCTCACCTCAGGGCTCAATGATTGACCAACTGGGCCAATTATTGCCCCGGGCTGAGAATGCTACCTTATAAGAGAAGGTATTTTTGGGACTCTTTTCACAATTCTCACGGTTCGACTGGGTTCCACGAATTTACACAGAATTCGGGCGACCCAAGTCTGGACATCTGTGCACCAAGGGGTGCCATACTGACAGAAAAGAATTTCTACGGGGTGTTCCACCACTCTGTGAATACAGGGTGTCACTTTGTGGTTTACAAGTAATTAATTCGTTTGTAAAATTGTAAAAATTCACTTGTAATTACAAGTGTACACTTGTATAATTTTGTGAAACACTGATAAATAGATATTTTACAAACTTGTAAAAATTTACTTGTTACTGACAAGACTTTGTAGTTTTGTGAAACAGGCCCCAGGTAAAGGTAGCCACCTTAGCGATCAAACGCCCAAGAAAACATATTTAGCTTCTTCTTAGGATATCAAGGGGGTTCCGGCCCTTAATAATATTCCGGTCCTGTAACAAGAGGTTCTACTTTGTTACACCATAGCTGCTTCATTGAATTTAGTAGCAAATTATTTTGAAAATTTGATTGTTGGTGAAGTGCCAGTTACGAGATTTTGCGAATTGGTAGAAATACATTATATTTTTCTCATACATCTTTGTCTTTAATGTATTTCAGATTTCGAGAACCGTGCACTATATTCCACCACTCTGTTGTCATCGAAGATGAATACATGAAGATCAATTGCTATGTCGGAACACAATTGATTTATGAGAAATACGACTTTAAGGTTATGCGAAAACTGGACGTCGAAACTAGATGTAAAACCATCTTAGGTAATGCTCAAAGTAGAGGCAGTTCGTGCGAAGACCAACTGAGCGTCATGGTGATCGGCATAGACAGTATGTCGAGACTCAACTTTCATCGTCAATTGCCAGAAACACGAAAAGTTTTAACAGAGGACTTGCATGGAATACAGATGTTGGGATATAACAAAGCTGGCGAATACACGTTTGCAGCCATGATGCCATTCTTGAGTGGATTTGACATGTTTGAATTGGAAAAGGACTGCGATGGTGGAGGAAAACATCCTTTTGACAAATGCACTTTCCTTTGGGATATCTTTGGAGCTGCTGGATATCGAACAGCCTTTATCGAGGATATGAATGAATTTGGTTTACTAACACATCAAAAAAAAGGAATTCATCGTCAAGTGGCCGATTACTACGGAAGACCATTTTTTAATGCATTCTCTACAGGAAAACAGCCAAATGTAAAACGTTTCTTGAGAAATGTCACTAACGACGAAGCTGTTATACAATGGGCAATGGAGTTTCAAGAAGCATTCGTCAACGACTTGCATTTTGGATATTTTTGGATAAGCGATTTTTCGCACGACGACAGTAATACGGCACAACACATTGACATGTTCCTTCCAAAGTATCTTAAAAGTTTAAAGGAAAAGAAGCTACTCAACAATACTTTACTCATTGTAATGAGCGATCATGGTATGCGATTCGGAGAACTACGAGCAACCGATATCGGAAGGTTCGAGGCAAAGTTGCCGTTCGCTTATTTCATTGTTCCGAAATGGTATCAAGAAAAATATGGTATGTATATGGAAAACCTTCGACGCAATGCCGCCAACAGATTTACAACAGCTTTTGACATGCATAAAACATTCAAAGACATTGCGCAATGCAACATGCCAAAAAACAACAATCTTTATGCCAACAAAGGTATTAACCTATTTGCAAACATTTCACCGCTTAGAACGTGCAAAGATGCTGGAATTGATGACAGTTTTTGTTCTTGTCAACGCAGAGAATTTCACGTTGATCTAGATTCGACAATGGCAAGGCATGTTAGCTATAAATTCTATAAATATGTGAGAGACATTGCAGCTAAGCGAAAGGATATTTGTGCAGATCTTCATCTTAAGAATGTCACTATGATTAAAGCTGAAACCGAACTGGAACTGTCTCACGTGCCTGACAGAAACCAAGAAGACATCATCTTTACTGTATCTCTTTATACTGAACCAGGTGATGGGCTATTTGAAGGTACAGTCAAATATAAAGCTAATTCTGGCGTTTACGAAATCAACAAACAAGTACGAAGAATCAACAAATATGGAACTACATCTTCGTGTGTCACCGACGATCCTCAGTTGAAACCAATTTGTTTCTGTTTGATTCAGGAATCTTAATTTGTAAATTGGGATTCTTATTATAACAAGGTGCTATATATTAGTTAACAGAAGTAATTTTACTTCCTTAAGTTACTTTCCATGTGATCATTTTCGCTGAATGTTCGGATGATGATGAGGTGCTCCAGCGCCCATTGAAAATTCCTTTTGGAATTTTTCAAATTTACCAATTTGTACATTCTATATATAACTAAGCACGGTGCACTTATTTTAAGCACTGAGCTGAGCACGATATTACCTGTAACAAGTAACACCTAATTAAAGCACAAGAATTACACATGAGTTGCTGAGCACCCCTTAAAGTGGCTGAATAGATATTTATTTTGTTTTTGTTTCCCCGGATGGCGCGTCTACAGTGGCTACAGGCCTGTGTGAGCTTTTGACATCAACCAATATTTATTACCAACCTTTAGATGACATTTCCCACACTTCGTCTCTTCTCTGAACAGTATGGTACCTGCACAGAGAAGATCCGAGCTGTAGAGAGAGCTGGATGGAGACAGATTGTAGTCACCCTTCTGCATGGGGGTGAAATCGATGCAGGAGAGTGGCGGCCATCTCTCTCTCTTCCGGTTGATGCTGATATACATCTTCTCCATCGGTATACCGACAAGAGAAGATGTTGTAGCTGCTGAGAATCGTATAGCTCCTGCCCTATGGAGTCTCCGGCCTCTGAAGAGAAGTTAGTTACATATAGACAGAAAGACAACGCTGTTTCTTGTTACAACACTTTTATTCATCACTTGTAAGAAACACAGAATACAAGGATGAATATTAATAATACTAACGGTGCGTCCTCAGGCCCATGATTCAGATAAAGATCACGTAATACAGGCAAAGGACAAGAACTGAGGAACAAAGAGGAACACGGTCCTTTTATACCTTGGACCTGTGTACACCTGCGAGGTGTAACCAGGTCCAAGTGACCATGGTATTTTATGTATCAATCCGCCGCTTGGGCATGAGTCAGAAAGGTGAGTCAGAGGGGAGGGAGGGACGGTTGAGAGTTGTTTACCCCCCCCCCCCCCCGGGCTATGGTTTTGGCGGGATCATGATTTACAGGGTGTTACACCTGTATTAAGGCATCTCCCAACTGTGCCATGCACAGGGAACTACGAAGTTTAGGGGCCCCAGCCCGACCTGCAAATAAATCACTTGACTTGTAATAATAGTATATTTCAATATTTTTATGTTTTTTTTTCATAAAATTTATGCCAAACTAAACTAGAAATTGCCTAATTGAATTTCCTGTCTGTTCATTTATTGTACTCGATATGCGCTGCTAGGGCCGCATGGTAACCTGGTATTGCGTGGAGTCCGACACTTTCCGTGCTTATAAATTAACGCAACCTTTGCTTTTGGCAAACCGGAAGTACTATACATATCTAAAAGAACGTTCTGTGACAGTGAAAGTCCAGAAATGACATCATTTCTTAAAGTACCAGAACAGTTATTAAGCATAAGCTAGCTATGTCAATGACAGTAACTAGGATGTAGTGTTTCAAGGTGATATTCATTCATAATCATACATTGGGGAACTAACTTCTAAGGGCCCCCAGGTTCTACTTTACACAGGAGGTATCTTCCCTGGCCCCCACCCGCGATTTTGAGAGAATTTATATTTTCAAGCGAAAGTTTTGTTATTTGGTCTGATGTCACATGCCCCGCCCTTATCAATTTCTAATTGGTTGATATTTTGTCTGATGCTAGTGCTGGCCACAATTGAATGTGTGCTATACATGTAGGTAGGCTAAATAAGGAACACTGTCCACATTACAGGCAATTAGAATACGGGATGAACAGAAGTTGGCTCCGACATTTTTATGACGAACGACAACTTCTAATTGGTTGGTTATGTAGTATGGCGTCACATGCTCCGCCCTATTCAACGTCGAACCACACAACAAAAACCAATTAGAAGTTGCCGTTCATCATAAAAAGGGCGGAGCCGACTTCTGTTCATCCCGTTTTCTAATTGCGTGTGTCCACATTTGTTCATAAGTTTTTTTTTATAAAACAGGTGGTTTTTATTTTAATAAAAAAAACAATTAAAGTTTTGAACTGTGACCCTTCACCACTGCAACAGGTACTAATAACGAAGACTGGGGCCTTTTTTTTAAATACACAATCGCGGCAATATGTTTATTTTTCATATTTAAAGTTGTCCAATATTAAGTTTTCAAAGTGCCATGTCCATCTTAAATAAATGCTGATCGAGTGATAGAATGACAACAAATTGGTGAGTGTGCTTCTATTTTTTAAAGAAATATTTGAAAATCCCGAATTTCTAACTCTTATGTTAAACTCCATTGAGTACGCCCAAATAAGAAAAAAAAAATCCATTAAAATGTTGGTAAAAAGACGTAAAAATAATTAAAAAAATGAAAAAAATTCAGCACGTGCACCAACGTATTGGCTTCACTGTGGTTTAATTGTGTTTTTTTTTTTAAATTATTAATGAGCGGCAAACGTAAACATGTTTCTTCGATTTTAATTTTAAAATAAAAATAAAAGAATGGCATCCTTGAGAACAATAAAAAAAACCTTCTTGTATTTTTGTATTGCAGTATTACGTCATAAAAAACTTGTTTATAATTTACATGAAGTTGATTATTATAGTGTTTTGTTTTTTTTCATTTAGGAAGCAGGATACGTAATTTCTATCTATCTTCCTGTTTCTTTTTTTTTAAACTTATTATGAATGCTCCCATAGTACGGCAATTGTAATTGAACTTCAGTCATAAAAAAGGAGTAAAAAACAATACAAATACAATGTGATACCAAAAAATCTGCAGTTTTATTGTGATGTACGTGTTCTGTTCAGATTTAATTACTAACTAAAACAAAAAACAAAAAAAAAAGAAAGTCTACTGAAATAATAGATAATATTTGTGCAAAATGAAGATAAAAAGAGGCGTCAGAAAAGAAAAGAAAAAATAACAATGCATTTTAAGTGTTGTGAGAAAAATTGTATTTTATTCAGTGTCCTTCACATAAATTACTCAGCATCATTTTTTTCCTATTAGTATAAATTTGTATCAGAAAATATTTAATTCCACTGCATATTGGAACCTTGACATTTTCTGATATTTATGTTACGTCAGGTTTAGGTTTCCAGAATGTTATTATAAATATATCTTTTATAGAGATATTCTTGTTTAATTTCTGCTGAGCATATAAAATAAACAAGAAGTTCAGAAAACAAATTGAACTCAATTCGTTAACAATTAGCATTTATTTTAAATGTGGAACTAAAAAGTGGAATCATTTTATGTAAGTATTATTTTTTTTTTGTTAAGGTGGTTTTATAGATATTTTTTTTGGTTTTGTCCCACCGGATGGCGCCGGGTCAGGATAAAAAGTTGAACGAATGAACGGTATGAACATATTGGGGGGGGGGACTCTAAGACCCGACACAGAAAGCACATAGAATTGAATGAACACTATATTAATATGGATGAACACAAATTTTAAAAGGGTTTTTACAATTAAACATAGAAGGATAAAAGGATGAATACTTTAAAAGTGATGAACATGGTTTTATTGGGATGAACATTTTTTATGGTGATGTCCATGGTTGATATCCCATAAAACCATGTTTCTCCCTCATAAAACCATGTTCATCCCTTTAAAATATGTTCATCTCTTTATTTCTCTTGTGTTCATCCCTTTGAAATGTGTTCATCCATATTAATATAGCATTCATCCATATTAATATAGCATTCATCCATATTAATATAGCATTCATCCATATTAATATAGCATTCATCCAATTCTATATGCATTCGGTGTCGGGTTTTATAGTTACCCACAATGTTCATCCTTTCATCCCGTTCATTCGTTTATCTTTTTATTCTGACCCGATGGCGCCAGAGCAGTAGATTATGATATGCTCTGTAGACGGTTTTTTTTTTGTAAAATTTGGACGCAAAAACGTTAAGCGAACGTTTTTATTATAGAAACAACATTATGAAAAAAAAAATTCAAATTGTTTTCAAAACTAGAATGGTGAAAGATTATGCTAAATGTTTTTATGGCAATATTTTTTTAAAAAATATTTTATGTAAGTTTGAAAATGACCCGTTTTTTTTGGTTTTTCTGTTGACATTTTGTGAAAAAAACTATTTTCTCCTATTTCAAACTGTCATAAAAATTTCATTTATAAAGTTATCATATCACGAAAAAACTTTTAAGTATTATTGCCAACTATTCTAGTTAATAAATCTCTTTTTGTAATGTGTTTCTCGTGAAAAACGTTGGTTTGAAAAATATAATTGTTCTCAAACCCGCGGTGAGAGCTTATAAAATGCTTTTTATAAGCTCTCAGCTTATCAGCATGAAGCCAATACATTACTGCACGTGCTGAATTTTTTGTTATTGCTCTAAATCGTTTTTAACGAGAGTTCTTCAAACGTTTGTTGGACGGGTTTTTGGTCCCATGGGATTTAACATGGAGCTAAAAAAACCTACGATTTTAAACATTTAAAAATAGAACAAACTTTTCAAAATGAATGTAAAGTAATCAGAATGAAGCCAATAAATACATGAAAGCACGTGCTAAGTTTTTTTTATTGCTGACGAGAGTTCTTCAAGCGTTTCTGGGATGGTTTTTTGGGCCTATGGGATTTAACATGGAATTAAAAAACACACAATTTTGAACATTATTTAAAAATAAAAGGGCCTTTTCAAAATTTAAATAAAGCGAACCACTTGATGAACAATACTTTCTATTACATTTTCCGCTTTAGTGTATCTTCATAGCGCGATTGTTGAGACTATTTCTTGAAATTTTAGTAATACCCTATAGGGCCTAGTAACACTCATATGTTTCATTGTCGTCTGCTCAAAACAACAAGATGGTGATGTATCTAGTCTCTTAGCTTGAAACATCTATCACATACAATAATTTTTATTAATTAATAATGAAACTTATTCTTATAGTTCTGAAAAAAAAACAAGTAGTGATTATTGCAACTTTATATTTGTATTTTAACAAATTTCAGTTTAGTACTGAAACTACCTCGCAAAAAATCCTAATAACAATGTTATTAACATTAATAAGGAAGTAAAAGAAAATTTGCACCTAAGGCAAAAAAAACATTTCCATTTGAACTTTCAAATGGTGAAGACTGTTTACTTTATATTGCTTTGCATCTTCTTTGCATTTAATTACTGTCAATTAGGACATAAGGCACCAGGAAAGATTTTCTTGAAAATATATATACTTCATAAAATGTAATTTGTTGATCAGGAAGTGCATAAGCACTCTATGGTAAAATACTAGTAAGGCCTACTTGTACATATTGTAGAGGGTGGACCATGGGTAAACAGGACCATCTCGAAATGATGCCACTGTTGGCAGTGCTGGCTCAACAGGATAAGCAAAGGGATTGCACCACATTGGAGGGGGCTCCGGGCGTCGGCTGTGCTTTGGTCGTATCTTCTAATATTAATTTAACCCAGTAAATATAAATTAATATTCGATTTGCATAACTTGAGTGATTTATTTGAGTGGTATTTGACTCGACCTCCTAGTTGGTGTGAGCATGAACATGCCCAACAGTAACCCGCCATATCGCCACTCGACCATTGTACCCAAAATAAAGAGAGCTGATTAAGGGCGCTTGAACTGAAGGTTGCATCGGGGCGCGTGGTCGGTCTTCTAGAGTCGGGTCTGACTGTTGGTAACAATACATTGTGGCCACCCTGTACTTTGTTATAAGCTGACGTTTTCTAAATCTCATCTGTAAACGCATTTATTTCTCATTCAATTGGAAATTCTCAGAAGGAGAGAATGTAACGTCAAATTAGCTTTAACTTTGTAATAAGAGTACATACTTCTAGTGCAAATGAACAAACAGTAATACGAAACGAATGCAATGTGTTTGTTTTATGTCGACATTATTTATTTAATGTATCAGATGATGAGCTGATCATATAACAAAGTTTGTAGATTAAATACAATAAAATGAATGTTGTTTCTTGTGACAGCCGAGATTCTATTTTAACAAGAAAACACCTGCATGTTTCGTTGGTATCTATCCTCATGAAAATTAATACACGAGAATAAGACAGGAAAAAAAAATGATGTCAAAGTTATTCAGAAACTGCATTAGACATTTTATGACATAGAAATCTTAAAACGGTCCATTTAATCTCAAATGAACATTTCAATAGCCTATTCTCGTTTGTGCATATACAGTAATGTTATATTAACTAAACAATTATTATAATTTTGCACATGCAATATGCAGTATGTTCTAAATATATACAAAACAAAATTCAACCAATGAGATTTAACAATACACACAGACAGCAATGGAGAAAAATAATCATATTTTTTTAAATAAAAATTTAATTTTTTTTTTCAGATCACCTATTTAATTTTTTTTTGCATGAAATATTTTTAAACTTCTAAAATTTAATAATTCTAAAAAAATAAATAAATTATGCCTTCTTTAATTGATTTATGCCTAGTACACACCTGATAATTTAAATGTATTTAAATAATAAACGTGTTCTACAGAGCCCTGTGTGAAGGGCAAACAAACAATATATCGAATTCAATTCATTCAGTTAATAATCACAAAATACTTAAATATAATTAATATATAAACTATTTGAGAAAATATTGATTTAGTATTTCAATTTAAAATAATAATAAAGTAAATTTTTATTTGGTGTTCATGTCCTTAACTGGATTCCGTATAATTCACCTAAACACATTTAATTTGATTTCATTTAACTCATGTGTGTACAAGGTATTACACTTTAGTTTTGTTCCCTTTGAAAGCAACTTTTAAAAAAAATATTAAAGTATTTTAAAAACTATAATCTGAATCTTGTAAAATATTTTAATATTACGAGCGCTCGTAACGAGCATTAATGCTTAAAAGCTTTTAATGTTAAAGCTTTTAAAATTAAGACAAAATTTTAAGTGCTTGGTCGTTATTTAACGAATATTTTTTCCCAATTTTATTCCAATTTGAAATGAATAATTACACTTCACTAATTAAAATTATCCTAAAAGTTCATTTTTCTAGAGGAAATTATAAATGAGTGAATAACACTGATTATACTTTTGATTCCCAGCCTTTTTGTTTGGAGGAACTGTTGAAATATTTCGTAAAAAAAACTAGGGGAACCCCTACCTGGCTGACATATATTAGTTTACACAGGGATAAATTACAAAATAGACGTGTGATACGTAGTAGGGTTAATAAATAATAATTAATTTTGAAGAAAATATTACAAAAGTATATTTATTACCTATGTAAGCCTTTTGCAAAGTTTAGCACAATCCCGGACATGGTCTCGTGGAACCCTGGTTGGGAATCACTGGATTATACAATACAAGAGAAGGAAATTGTTGCTATTGGCCTAGTGCACAGAGGTCTATATGGCTAAATTCAGACAGATCATCAATCTAAAAATGTGCATGGATACATCTATGAGTATCAACACAAGGTGCTTAATTTGAACATTAGAATAATTAAGAGGCTACATCGCAAAATTACTTTGAAAAATCTTCAAAAAGAGTGCTAGCATCGTTTTTATATTGGACCCATAGACCCAATGTTAAAGAAAAAAAAAACAGAAAAAATCTAGAAAGTAAACCACAGTGAAGCCAACACATTGGCGCACGTGCTGATTTCTTTCTGTTTTTTTATAATTATTTTTAGGTATTTTTATAAACATTTTAATGGTTGTTTTTCTTACTGAATGAAGTTTAACATAGGAGTTAAATATTCGCGATTTTGAAATATTTTTTTAAAAAAATAGAAGCACACTTTCTAATTTTCTGTCGTTCTATCACTAGATAAACATATATTTAAAGTGCACATTGCACTGAATCATGAAAGTTGGACAACTTTAAATATGAAAAATAAACATATTGCCACCACTGTCGTTTTTCTATAACATTGGAGATTTGTGGAGATTTTTCGAAGTAATTAAACGATGTGTAACCTCTTAACGGAATTTTGTGACTGCATCCCGTATAGATGATATAATCCAAGTTTAAAGCAAATAATTCTAAAATAGAAAAATCTGGCAAGAATTGGCTGTAATGTCGCGTTTATAGTTGTCATTTAAGATGTTGACATTCATTCTAAGATTTGTGTCCAAATTGTGCACGGATCAATGAAGTCACTATCACGAAATGGATTAAAATATTGCATGACTTTTTTGTTTTGTTTGGAAACCTCTTTTTTTTGAAAATGAATAAAAACGAGTTTAGAAAAAATAAAATGTATGTCGAATTCGAGCATGTTTTTTTTCTATAAATTGATGATAACTGGTTTTATAATTTTTTGTTACACGCTGTACATGCATATATGACGTACCCGGGTATATTATATGTATAGGTGGCCCATATTTAGAATGCACGTAGGCCCACCCTCTCTTTTTTATTCTTGCAAAAACCTCTCATTATTATTATATGACAAACAAACAATATCGACCAAGTGCATGCTGAATGCAATTTGCTGTTCCAACTTTTTTTTTTCTTCTTCCCCATTCACGTGAAGATCTCCCCGTCCATCATACTAACATTGTTATGTATAACAACTGTATTTAAGTACTAACATTATCTAAAAGACAGCTCAACTGTTTGTGGAAACCAAATAGCTTATGAAATGCTTAAAATATGGATATAACGAACCTATAAAGGGGGTAAGAATAACATTTTTTAATAACCGTTTCAGTAATTTTTTTTTTGTTTTTGGATCAAATATTTGATCTCAATAGCCTGGTGGCCAATATTCTAAGACACACTGACCAACACGCAATGCAAAGTATAGCATTTAATTAAAAAAACATATTATCACTATATTCTACGGGATTGGATCGAGAGATATCTCTGGATCCACTCTTGACTGTATAATTAACAATTTTGCTGTGTCAGTTGATACTGTAATATATAATGAGATTCATACGTATCTAGTTTGCATACTATTCACGTTGATCAGTTGAATTGAAAATTCTATATTTACGACTCAATAGCAAAATTATAACAAGACCCCGACCTTGAAGGTTATAAATACAGTATTACTTCAAGCAAATCGATATAGAAAAATTCAAAGTATCAGAGGTCTGTCAAAATAAAATACAGTAGAAACCGCTTAACACGAAATTAAAGGGACCGGAATATTTTTTTTCATGTTAACCCAATTTCTGTTTTAAAATAAGTAATTTTAAAATGTATTTTATAATATATTTATGGTTCTATATCATGAATATATAAAACAAATATTGCGAATATTTTTTTTTGAATATTTCTATGGAAATATTTAAATTGAAATATTTAAATTGAAATATTTAAATTGAAATATTTAAATTGAAATATTTAAATTGAAATATTTAAATTGAAATATTTAAATTGAAATATTTAAATTGAAATATTTAAATTGAAATATTTAAATTGAAATATTTAAATTGAAATATTTAAATTGAAATATTTAAATTGAAATATTTAAATTGAAATATTTAAATTGAAATATTTAAATTGAAATATTTAAATTGAAATATTTAAATTGAAATATTTAAATTGAAATATTTAAATTGAAATATTTAAATTGAAATATTTAAATTGAAATATTTAAATTGAAATATTTAAATTGAAATATTTAAATTGAAATATTTAAATTGAAATATTTAAATTGAAATATTTAAATTGAAATATTTAAATTGAAATATTTAAATTGAAATATTTAAATTGAAATATTTAAATTGAAATATTTAAATTGAAATATTTAAATTGAAATATTTAAATTGAAATATTTAAATTGAAATATTTAAATTGAAATATTTAAATTGAAATTGAAATATTTAAATTGAAATTGAAATATTTAAATTGAAATTGAAATATTTAAATTGAAATTGAAATATTTAAATTGAAATTGAAATATTTAAATTGAAATTGAAATATTTAAATTCATCATCATCATCATTTCCTGTACCTTATCCCGCAAGCAGCAGGGTCGGCCTTGCTGGTTCTAACTCTCCACTCGTTCCGATTTTGCACCAAGCCCCCAGTGACCCCACATGACTCCATATCCCGTTTTACTACCACATCCCAGGTTTGCTTGGGTCTTCCTCTACCCCGTTTTATTCCCAGGTCTAAGTTCATTGCCTGTCTCAGCAGCCCATCTTCTCCACTCCTGAGGACATGCCCAAACCACCGCAGCCTATTTTCCTGCATCTTTTCTACTATATTTGTCACCCCTACACTACCCCTAATAAAATCATTTCTGATCCTATCCCTTCTGGTCACCCCACTCATAAACCTTAGCATCCTCATCTCAGCTACCTGCATTCTATCCTCATGCACCTTCTTGATTGCCCAACATTCTGACCCATACAACATAGCTGGTCTGACTACTGTTCTATAAAACTTTCCCTTCAACTTTATAGGTAACTTCCTGTCACATAAAACCCCACTAGCCTGCCTCCACCTATGCCAACCTGCTTTTATCCGGTTTGTGATGTTTAATTCTAAGCTCCCATCATCTTGCAGCACAGATCCTAAATATTTGAAGTCATGCACCTGCTGCATTAAACTGTCCCCAAGTCTAATCCCCTCATTCAACTGTTCTTTTCCATCCCACTGAAATTTCATGTACTCCGTTTTTGCCCTACTTATTTTCAACCCCTTTGATTCCAAGGCATTCCTAGTCTCCTCTAACCTTATCTCGAGTTCCAATTTGGATTCCCCAACTAAGACTATGTCATCTGCAAACAGCATACACCAGGGGACCTCCTGCCTCACCCCTGCCAGTAACTCATCCAGGACCAAAATAAATAGATATGGACTAAGTGCTGAGCCCTGGTGCACCCCAATCCTAACACGAAAACTGTCAGAGAATATTTAAATTGAAATATTTAAATTGAAATATTTAAATTGAAATATTTAAATTGGCAACATATAATTTTATGAAACTGTATTAAACTTCAGGGCACATGAGGGGATAATATAGGCTGAAAATTATTTTTTATAAACCCATGGTGTCCGCACACTTGGACTTTTACCAACTTCCTCGTAACCTAGAGAGCTGAAATTTTGTACAAGCCTCGGATCCCGTGCACACTACAGGTGGCCAGTGGCCACATACCACGGTTTTGCTGGTCTACATTTTGTTTTTTGTTGAAGGGTTGATTAGTCCCTTATGGTTCAGTGGCAAAGGCCTCTGCTTCAGAAGCAGGAGATCCCGTGTTACAATCCTGGCATGAGCAGAAATTTGTGTTCTTTTCAAATTTGGTAATAAATTCGGTTGTATTGTCATGATTCTATTGTTTTTATTATTATTTATTTACAAGCTTTTATTTAAATTGATATCAAGTTGTCCTTTTTACAGGGACTTCTATTTCTCCTATTTTTTTTAACCAACTTCCTCATAACCTAGAAAGAGCTGAAATTTTGTACAGTGCAGCCTCTACTAGTGCGACCTTTTAATCTATCAAATTTTGACAGATTCTCAAATGACCTGACCAGGATCCATTATAAAAGGGTACCTTAAATAACATACTTTTCAAATTAAAAATTACTTATTTACTTGTTTTCTCTCTTCGTTTCCCTTGTGTATTGATTAACCAGAGGAATTAATAATTTGGCCCTGGCATTTTGTACTGGATTGGCAATATTTTTTTTTTTGAAAAAAAGAACCGCCCCAATTGAATACCGGCTCTTCTGTCATTTGCCAGATCTGCCCTTTGGCCTGCCCGCCTCGGTGGTTAACTATCTAACTCATAGAAAGTCACTTTTATTAAACACAAATACTGATTTACAGTATATTATACGATTATTATATTACTAGTGGGGTAACCCGTCATAAATGACGGGATCATCTAGTTTCTTTTTGTGTGACTGTCCGGTTGTCATGAAGCAATTCGCCTTGACCACTTGTGTTTTTTATAAGCACCTTAATATTGTTACAGGTATGTGAAGACAGGGAGATACAGTCGTGTGCCCCGCCCCTTTATGACTGTCAGACCAAATATCAACCAATTGTAAATTGAAAAGAACGGGGCATGTGACGTCAGACCAAAATAACAACCAATTCGAAATTGAAAAGAACGGGGCATGTGACATCAGACGACATAACAAAATAATTAAAAGTTGCTGGCCCTCATAAAAAGGCGGGGAAAACGACTGTATTTTACTGTCTTTACTTGCCTGTCCTTACTATTGTTTGGATTCTTGGATCGGGAGAGTGCAACATAAAGTTGACCATAAGAAAAAAGCAGTTCATTTAAATTTCAATCTGATTAAGTTTTTGTCCTAAAACAATTTACCCTAAAGAAACATTTGCCCTAAAACCATTTACCCTAAAGGGACATTTGCGCTAAAACCATTTGCCCTAAAACCATTTGCCCTAAAACCATTTGCCCTAAAACCATTTACCCTAAAGGGACATTTGTGCTAAAACCATTTGCCCTAATGGGACATTGCCCTAAGGACATTTGCCCTAATGACATTTGCCCTAAAGGGACATTTGCCCTAAAGGGACATTTGCCCTAAAGGGACATTTGCCCTAAAGGGACATTTGCCCTAAAGGGACATTTGCCCTAAAGGGACATTTGCCCTAAAGGGACATTTGCCCTAAAGGGACATTTGCCCTAAAGAGATATTGCCCTAAAGGGACATTTGCCCTAAAGGGACATTTGCCCTAAAGAGATATTGCCCTAAAGAGATATTGCCCTAAAGGGACATTTCCCTAGAGACATTGCCCTATAGGGACATTGCCCTAAAGAGAAATTTGCCCTAAAGGAACATTTTCCCTAAAGAAATATTTCCCTAAAGGGACATTTGCCCAAAAGGACATTTGCCCTAAAAAAACATTTGCCCTAAAAGGACATTTGCCCTAAAAGGACATTTGCTCTAAAGAAACATTTGCCCTAAAGAGACATTTGCCCTAAAGAGACATTTGCCCTAAAGAGACATTTGCCCTAAAGAGACATTTGCCCTAAAGGGACATTTGCCCTAAAGGGACATTTGCCCTAAAGGGACATTTGCCCTAAAGGGACATTTGCCCTAAAGGGACATTTGCCCTAAAGGGACATTTGCCCTAAAGGGACATTTGCCCTACAGGGACATTTGCCCTAAAGGGACATTTGCCCTAAAGGGACATTTACCCTAAAGGGACATTTGCCCTAAAGGGACATTTGCCCTAAAGGGACATTTGCCCTAAAGGGACATTTGCCCTAAAGGGACATTTGCCCTAAAGGGACATTTGCCCTAAAGGGACATTTGCCCTAAAGGGACATTTGCCCTAAAGGGACATTTGCCCTAAAGGGACATTTGCCCTAAAGGGACATTTGCCCTACAGGGACATTTGCCCTACAGGGACATTTGCCCTAAAGGGACATTTACCCTAAAGGGACATTTGCCCTAAAGGGACATTTGCCCTAAAGGGACATTTGCCCTAAAAGAGACATTGCCCTAAAGGGACATTTGCCCTAAAGGGACATTTGCCCTAAAGGGACATTTGCCCTAAAGGGACATTTGCCCTAAAGGGACATTTGCCCTAAAGGGACATTTGCCCTAAAGGGACATCTGCCCTAAAGGGACATTTGCCCTAAAGGGACATTTGCCCTAAAAAACATTTGCCCTAAAGAGATGTTCCCCTAATGAGTAGTCTAAATATACAGTAATTGGTTTTAGGGCAAATGTTCCTTGAGGGCAAATAGTTTTAGGGCAAATGGTTTTAGGACAAATGGTTTTAGGGCAAGTGGTTTTAGGGCAAATGTTCTATTAGGGTAATTAGTTTTAGGGTGAATGGTTTTAGGGCAAGTGTTCTTTGAGGGCAAATAGTTTTAGGGCAAATGTTTTTAAGGGCAAGTGGTTTTAGGGCAAGTTGTTTTGGAGCAAATATTCTATTAGGGTAAATAGTTTTAGGGTAAATGGTTTTAGGGCAAGTGTTTCTTGAGGGCAAATAGTTTTAGGGCAAATGGTTTTAGGGTAAATGGTTTTAGGGCAAGTGGTTTTAGGGCAAATGTTCTATTAGGGTAAATGGTTTTAAGGAAAAAGTTCCAAGTAACCAGACCAAGTAACAAACCAATTAGAAATTGATGACGTTCATAAAACAGCTGAGCAAAAGAAATTCTAATGCTGGGCATAATTGCCTGTGATAAACTGTAGTTTAATTTTGCTACTATTATCCCCTCCTCTTTTTATATTTGAAATAGAAAATGTGTTTTTCATTTTCTCTGGTGTGGGCATGCGCGTCGTTTGTTCCTTTTTTTACTCCTTTCATTTCAATTTTCGTCACCCCCTCCCACTTTTCTCTCTCCCCCTCCCACTTTTTTCTCCCCCCTCTACACTTTTCAACCTTTTCCCTCTCTCCAATTTAATATCATGGGGTTTTTGGATGGGAAGGGTGCAACCTATAGTTGACCTTGAGAAAAAAAAAAACAGTTCATTTATTCAAATTTATATAAATTCCGATGTGCTTCAATGGTTGTACAGCGTTATCGCAGAAAGAGAGAATGATGACACACAGATACACAGACCTGGCAAAATATATATATAACTAGTGGGGTAACACGTCATAAATGACGGAAGCCAAACTCACAGGCAATTGTGCCCAGCATTAGAATTTCTTTTCCTCCGCCCTTTTATGACGTCAGACCAAGTAACAAACCCAATTAGAAATTGATGACGTTCATAAAAGGGCGAAGCCAAAGAAATTCTAATGCTGGGCACAATTGCCCGTGATAAATTCTAGTTTAATTTCGCTACTATTATCCCCTCCCCTTTTTATATTTGAAAAGAGAAAATGAGTTTTTCATTTTCTGTGGTGTGCGCATGCGCGTCGTTTGTTCCTTTTTTTACTCCTTTCATTTCAATTTCAGTCTCCCCCTCCCCCTTTCCCCCCTCCACGTTTCTTTCTCACTCCCCCTACTCTTTCCAACCTTTCCCCTCCCTCTCCAATTTAATATTATGGGGTTCTTGAATGGGGAGTGTGCAACATATAGTTGACCTTGAGAAAAATAGCGGTTCATTTATTCATTTAAATTTATATAAATTCCGACGTGGTTCAAGGTTTTTGTCCTTAATTGTTTGTACAGCATTAGTCAAAAGACATAGACAAAAGGAAGTAAACACAGAAACACAGACGGGGCTTAATATATACATATATAAAATTTATCAATAAGAAATTATGAAATTAGATAGCATTTTTAGAATGTGTAGAAGAATTGTTTGAAAGTTAGTTGATCATTATAGGTGATTCCATTCCCAAGTTATATCGCCCTGAAATAAATATCAAAGTTTAGTCGAAAATTAAAATTATAATTAATTAATTAGTCGATGGATTGATTTGATTAATTAAACAGTTGCATGTCACTGAGACAATAAAGAACACGCAAATGGTTTTATTCAGATATCTTGTCCGGTTTTCAAAAAATAATGAACAGAACGTTTTGCATCCATCCACATCCACATGATGGGCCACATCCCCATACTGATTGAAGTTTTGACTCTTTTTCCAAAACCTATAAGACTTTATTGCTCTAAATAGCAACAAAGGCTTAAAAGAGGATGATGAAGCAATTTTTTAGATGCAACATTAAGAGGCTACATCGCAAAATTACCCTGAAAAATCTCCACAAAGAGTGCTAGCATCGTTTTTACATTAAGCCTATAGACTCAATGTTAAAGAAAAAACGTTAATTTTTAAAATACTCAGTCGTGGGGCAATATGTTTATTTTTCATATTTAAAGTTCTCCAATTTTAATGGTTCAAAGTGCAATGTGCTCTTTAGTGATAGAATGTCAAAAATTGTTAAGCGTGCTTCTATGTTTAAAATAATATTTCAAAATCGCGAATTTCTAACTCTTATTTTAAACTACATTGGTAAGATATATCTATTAAAATGTTGTTAAAAATACCTAAAAATAATTAAAAAAAAACAGAAAAAATCACCACGAGCGCCAATATGTTGGCTTCACTGTGATTTACTTGTGGCTTTTTAACATTATTTTGTAGGTATTTTTACCAACATTTTAATGGATGTTTTTTTTGCTTACGAGCGCGTACTCAATGGAGTTTAACATAAGAGTTAGGAATTCGCGATTTTGAAATAGTTTTTTTTTTTTAAATCGAAGCACACTTACCAATTTTTTGTCATTCTATCACTAGATCAGCATATATTTAAAGGGCACATTTCACTTTGAACCATCAAAATTGGACAACTTTAAATATGAAAAATAAACATATTGCCGCAACTGTGTCTTTTTAAAATTAACGTTTTTTTTTAACATCGAGTCTATAGAAAAACGATGCTAGCGCTCTTTGTGGAGATTTTTCGAAGTAATTTTGCGACATAGCCTCTTAATACTGTTTGACTACCTTGAAAAGGCAATTAATTGCCTTAGGTTAAATGCACTTTGGGCAACTGCCTTTAGAGCATTTGTGCTTAGGCCAAATGTCCACATTACTTATCAAAGCAAACAGCTGAATTTATAACGCTTTAATTAAATAGACATTCTGTTTTTATTCTTTTACAGAGCTAGAAATGGACTACAAACAGACGTCACATCGACGCTGTCTTCAACTGAAAACTATTTTGTTTGCTCTCTGCTTAATTACAGCCTTCTTCACAATAATATTGGGTATTCGCATTGACCTTATGCAGCTGTTTCAACCGCTCAGCTATGTGGTAGCTACGGCTAGTGGAACACTGACCGAGATAATTGACCCTTCCAGATACGTACTAGCCACGCAAGGATGCAAAATAAACCGTAAAGATCCATGGGATGTCAAATTTAAGCATCACTTTAAGAAGCAGCTTCCCGAAACGTGCCCAACTGAACCCAAGAATGTTCTCGTATACATTCACAACAATGTTATTAAAGTTGACTCGAAAGCAAAACAGTTTTTTCTCAATGGGAATCGGACACTTAAGTTTGCCTGTCGAATGTGGTCAATTTATAGGTTTCTCGTTGAAAAAGATGATCATTCATTCAGGTGAGCCACATGATTCCATTCCTAAATAAAAATCTAGTTCGCGAAACTTGGCCAAATATGAGACGGAATCCTAGATCAGCAAAATCCGTAACTCCCAATAATACTTATTTTTTTTCTGGCTGAGAGTAAAGCAAGCCCTAAAAATGGGCCAACATTTTTTTAATGTAACCCGAAATATGTGAAGTTACACAGTTAAAATTTGATATAGCTCTTAGGTTTCTGCTAACATAAAATTTTTGTAAGAAAACATATTTTGAAATAATATTTAAAAATTTAAAAATCGTTTTTAAACATCCAAAAATCGACAAATATTGAAATGCTCTTAAAAATATGTCTCAGGAGGATTCAACTAGCTCCAGAAGTCTAAAAAAATGCAAAAAATTCAAGAATTTTTAAAATTCGAAAAAAAAATTTGGAAAAAAAAAATATCAAGTTCAAAAATCGAAAAAAAAAATATAATAATGATAATAATTCATTTATTGTGCCACTTAAAGATTGTCTATACAACATCTAACGTAAGTGCAAAGTCAACAAAAAAAAAAGTACAAGTAAATTCAAATGAGTATATGACATTATTAAATGTTTTGTCACACACCAACGAAAAATATTCATAGTATACAAATTAACCTGAAAAGTATTACAAGAAGCTAACAGAACACCATATTCTGGAAGGTGGTGATTCCACATAGGAATACATTGATTCAAAAAATTGTGACGTCTACTGTTAGTTTTCTGAGAAGGTAAAAGTGAATCTCTTAGAATGACCCCTGTAGTTATGGTCACAAGTGGTATTAAGTTATTTAAGAATACTGAAGTTCAATGAACTTGACCATAAACTAACTAAAAAAAATAGAACAAAATCAGCCAACTAGACTAGATATCTCTCCCAAAGCGATCTCAGATATAAAACCAAAGGTGTTGTTCATATGTCAAAGTCTTACATTCCACTAAACCCTTAGAGAATCTACGTTGAATACTCTCAGTTAGATCCGAGTCCAAAGCCCGAGCCCGGTTAGGCGACCAAACTGGTGAAGCGTATTAAAAAAAAAAGGCCTGACATACAGTATATGTTAAATGCATGTGTTTTAACACATATTCAGAAGCACTTAAAAGCTCTAGAAATGCTTCAGGAAGGCTCAACTGGTCCTAGAAGTTCCAAAAACCTTAAAAAAGAACAAAGATTAAAGAATTTTTTAAAATACGAAAAATATGGAAGAAAAAATAAAAAACTTTGGGTTTTTTCTTTCAAAAAAAAAAAAAACGGCCAAAAATCAGAAAAAAAAGCCAAGAGGGAGTCAATGACACCCAGGCGTTATCACATGCACCAGTATACGTGTCAAATTTTTTAATATAGACCAGGGTGTATTCGAGACTACTTTCGACTAAACATAGTCATTTTCGAACGCACCCCTTGTCACATACGAAGTTTATTTCCTACGCAGTATATACCCATTGAAGGCCAATCTCAAACCGCGGGACTATAGAAAATAAATTTCAATTTAAATCTGCCTTTGTACACCATTTTTTTTTACAGGATATCAAAGGAGTACACAGAGTTCGAAAAGGAAACACCGACCGAGAGTGAATTCATGTTGGTCAAGTGCTACATTAACAACGCAACCATTTATGAAAACTATTTCTACGACATAGTTAAAAAACCAGAAGTTGAAAAACGATGCAAAGCCAATGAAAAGAAATTCCTTAAAGAATTTCCCGATTGCATTGACCGTCCAAGTGTTCTTGTTTTAGGTGTGGACAGTATTTCTAATTTAAATTTCTTGCGGTTGTTTCCGCAAACACGAGATGTACTATTGCATCACATGGATGCAATCGAATTTTTTGGTTACAACAAAGTTGGCCTTAACACTTTTCCATGTCTCATTCCTTATTTGACTGGAATTTCAGTGCCAGAACTGAGAAAGTCATGCTGGGGACAAAACATGGACCATTTCGACAATTGTACGTTTGTTTGGGATTCGTTTGCGAAAACGGGTTACCGAACGGCTTTTGTCGAAAACCTCAACAACTACGGATTATTCACCTATAACCGCGGTGGTTTCAAACGTCAACCTGTTGATTATTATGGTAGAACTCTGTATTTGGCTGTTGAGAAACACCTCAAGTCTTATTCGTCGGGATGTTGGCGTGGACTTTCCGACGACGAGGCTCTCGTACGTTGGGCTTACGAATATCAGAAACAGTTTGCTAACATGTTACATTACGGTCATTTTTGGATCAGTAAATTCTCTCACGACGACCTCAACCTTGCACAACAAGCCGATTCCATTTTGACTCGCTATTTAATTCAAATGAAAAACGAGAAATTATTAAATAACACTGTGATAATATTTATGAGTGACCATGGACTTAGATTTGGCGAATTTCGAGAAACGACAATGGGTCGATTTGAAGAGAATCTACCATTTTTATATGTGATACTTCCAGAAAGGTTTAAATCGAAATATCCTTTGGCCGTACAACGTCTAAAAGAGAACAGCCATCGATTGGTCACCACGTTCGATCTTTACGAAACCCTCCAGTCGTTAATGAAATGTCAGTATCGTTCGGAAAGTAGCGATAATTCAAAACTAGCAGCTCGACATCGAGGAATTAGCTTGTTTAGTAAAATTTCTCTCGAAAGAACATGTGCCGATTCGGATATTCCGACAATCTACTGCGCTTGCAATCTTCAAGAAGAGGAGTTGGACACCGATTCGCCTTTGGCAAAACGAATAGCCACGGAGTTTGTAAAAGCTCTTAACAACATTACAGCCTCTAAACGAAATGTTTGTGTCGAGTTTACAATCAAAAGTATTTTGTCGTTTAAAAAAGTAATTCATGTAAATACCACTAACGACTATGTGATTTCCTTGGAAACTACACCGGGAGATGCCAAATTTGAAGGAACCTTTGCACCGGAAGGTGGAGGTATTAAAGAAATTAATGAACGCACTGCAGTTCGATATATACTAAATGCTGACATCAGAAGGATAAACATGTATGGAGAAACTTCACATTGCATTACCAATGATGGAAGTCTTAAGCAGACTTGCTATTGCAAGAAACAACGTTCCTAGAGGCTAGAGTGGTGCTGTTTAAAAAAAACAATCTGGCCTAAATAATAAGCTTAAAAAACTTTTTAAAATGCCATAACCTTTTATGTAAATTCTAATTTTTTCACGCGCGTTTTTTGATAATGTTCTGCACATGTTGGATTTTTTTTCCTCACTATTTATTAGAAGTTCCTCTCCTCAAAATAATTCTATCACATCCAGTCAGATGCGTGGTCCTTTATACTACAATGCTACCTTTTTCGTTCAACACTATCATAAAATAATTTTAACAAATTCATATACTACTCTAGTTATATATATATATATATATATATATATATATATATATATATATATATATATAATATCCCAGGTCTGTGTATGTATGTGTGTGTGTGTGGAGTAACACTGTACAAAACCCTTGAAGCACTTCAGAATTTATATAAATTTAAATAAATGAAGAAATAAACAGCTTTTTTTTCTCAAGGTCAACTATATGTTGCACCCTTCCCATCCAAGAACCCCATGATATTAAATTGGAGAGGGGAAAAGATTGGAAAGTGTAGAAGGGGGTAGAGAGAGAGAGAAACGTGGAGGGTTGAAAAAAAGTGGGAGGGTGTGGCTGAAATTGAAATGAAAGGAGTAAAAAAAGGAACAAACGACGCGCATGAGCACACCAGAGAAAATGAAAAGCTCATTTTCTCTTTCAAATATAAAAAGGGGAGGGGATAATAGTAGCAAAATTAAACTACAGTTTATCACAGGCAATTATGCCCAGCATTAGAATTTCTTTTGCTCAGCTGTTTTATGAACGTCATCAATTTCTAATTGGTTTGTTACTTGGTTTGACGTCATAAAAGGGCGGAGGAAAAGAAATTCTAAGGCAGGAAGGACACAATTGCCTGTGAAATTGGTCTCCCGTCATTTATGACGGGTTACCCCACTAGTTCATTTTATTATGTTCTTAAGAGGCTATATCACAAAATTACTTCGAAAAATCTCCGCAAAGAGCGCTAGCATCATTTTTTTATTGCGCCCATTGACCCAAATGTTAAAGATAAAATGTTAATTTTTAAAATACACAGTTGCGGCAATATGCTTATATTTTTCATATTTAAAGGTGTCCAATATTAAGTTTTCAAAGTGCAATGTGCACCTTAAATATATGCTGATCGAGTGATAGAATGACAAAAAATTGTTAACTGCGGTTATATTTTTAAAAACTATTTGAAAATCGCGAATTTCTAACTCTTATGTTAAACTCTATTGAGTATATGCGCTCCTAAGCAAAAAAAAAAAAAGATCCACATTGGCGCACGTGCTGATTTTTTTTTTCTGGTTTTCTTAAAAATTATTTTTATGTATTTTTACGAGCATTTTAATGGATGTTTTAACGAGAGAGTTAGAAATTCGCGATTTTGAAATAGTTTTAAAAAATATAACCGCACTTAACAATTTTTTGTCATTCTATCACTCGATCAGCTTATATTTAATGTGCACATTGCACTTTGAAAACTTAATATTGGATAACTTTAAATATGAAAAATATAAACATATTGCCGCAACTGTGTATTTTAAAAATTAACATTTTTTCTTTAACATTTATGTATATGGGCTCAACGATGCTAGCGTTTTTTGTGGAGATTTTTCGAAGTTATTTTGTGATGTACTCTCTTTAGGTGGGTTTATACCGGTAGATATTTATTTTGTTTTCGCATCTCGTCTCTCTGACGTGCCCGCGTGGCCATTATGTTCCCCCACCCAAGGTTTTGAGAAAATTTATATTTTTCAAGCGAACGTTTTTCAGGAGAAACATTACAAAAAAATTCAACGGTTTTTTTATTTAAAAAAACTAGAATGGTTGATGTTAATGCTAAAAGTTGTTTTCATGACGATATCTTTAAAAAATAAACTTTTTGTGATAGTTTGAAAAACGTGAAAATAGTTTATTATGAAATGTCAAACTGAACTATAAAAATGTTTATTTATTAAAGGTATTTAACTGAAAACACTTTTAACATAATATTTTTATCATTCTAGTGTTGAAAACACTTTGAATTCTATCACAATTGTGTTTCTTGACGTTTTTCCGTCCAAATTTTACAAAAGTAGTATTGTCTTCGGAATATCTAATGAATCACTGGTTTTACAAAATAGAATTTTTAATTTATTAAATTTCTTCGGTAGTTTTAATAAATAATTAAAATTAGAATTTTAAAACGGTTAATGTTACGTGGTGTTTTTTATAGCATTTTTAAATCAACTTTGAATTTTCTTTGAAAAGTATTTTCTAAACATCAAAGCCACTATTAGTATTAGATATAGCCATTAACCACTTGTTAAAAATACACAAAGGTAGTCTTTAAACAGTTTTTAATTGATCCCTCTGTACTTAAGTGTAAGAAATTTATGCACATGAAGTTAAAATGACTGAATTGTGATGAAATTGTGAAGTATACTAGGCAAATTACAAATGGGATATTTTTCTTTTCGTTTTTTCTTTATTATTGAAAACAACCCAATTAATGAAAACGCCACATTTTAAGGCCACCCTAATATATTCTGTAACCTAATTTGCCTTTTGTCATTTATGGTTATCACGGTTCACACTATCAACTGCACATGTAATTAATATGCATTTAGCCAAAGAAAATCCATTAGAAAAGTAAAGCAAGACGTTTAAAGTGTAGCTTGGTAATTGGGCAATGTGACTCATCATTTTGTTGAAATTGTTTCAGAAAAAAACAACAGTTTTAAGCTAAATTCAAAATAATATTTATTTATTTTCTTAATTATTTAATGTTAAGGACATAATAAACATGAAAATGTATTTTAATAATTGGTTTAATTTGAATGTGAAGGTAATTATGTTTTTTAAAGTTGATTATTAAAAGCTCACTTAATTGAAAATATTATTAGAAAACATTAGACAACAATTAAACAAATGACATCAGCCTGATAAATTTGGGACATTCCAAATTGCAATTTAATTGCAATTGCCATATCCATTCTCCCTCTTGATACGTAATTTGCAAACATAAAATAATTTCATACACGTAATTGCCTTTAATGATAAAATGCCGTGTTCTAGGTGCCTGTGTATTTTAATTGGTAGAGAGATTGGTATAATCCAGCCATAATGTAAGCAATTTGTAAATAATAGGACATGTACATGTATGTACTGTACATTAATCAAGACCTTTCGAAAGTCTGATGTGTATGGCAAGCAATTACTGACATTACAATTGTATAACAGTAATAAAATATACAAGTCTACTTAAATAAACTTTACAGTGAAATAAACAGGTGAAAAAACAAGAAACGATGGGTTCTAATTTATAAAAAAATGTCAAGTGGAGTGCTGAAATGTCATCACGGACGACAAATTTATTTAATAATAATAATAATAATAATAATAATAATAATAATCATAATAATAATGATAATAATTATATATATAATATCCCAGGTCTGTGTATCTGTGTATCTATCTGTCTGTCTGAAGTAACGCTGTACAACCATTGAAGCACATCGGAATTTATATAAATTTAAATAAATGAAGAAATGAACAGCTTTTTTTTTTTCTCAAGGTCAACTATATGTTGCACCCTTCCCATCCAAGAACCCCGTGATATTAAATTGGAGAGGGGAAAAGGTTGGATGGAAAGTGTAGAAGGGGGGGGGGGCGAGAGAGAAACGTGGAGGGAGGAAAAGTGGGAGGGGGTGACTGAAATTGAAATTAGTGAAAAAAAAAAAACGACGCGCAAGCGCACACCAGAGAAAATGAAAAACACATTTTCTATTTCAAATATAAAAAGGGGAGGGGATAATAGTAGCAAAATTAAAATACAGTTTATCACAGGCAATTGTGCCATGAAAACAATTAACCCTAATGGAACATTTTCCTTAAAACCATTTACCCTAATAGAACATTTTCCCTTAAACCACTTTCCCTAAAACCATTTGCCCTAAAACCATTTGCCCTAAAACTATTTGCCCTCAAGGAACACTTGCTCTAAAACCATTTACCCTAAAACTGTTTACCCTAATAGAACATTTGCTCTAAAACAACTTGCCCTAAAACCACTTGCCCTTAAAAACATTTGCCCTAAAACAATTTGCCCTCAAAGAACACTTGCCCTAAAACCATTCACCCTAAAACTAATTACCCTAATAGAACATTTGCCCTAAAACCACTTGCCCTAAAACCATTTGCCCTAAAACTATTTGCCCTCTAGGAACATTTGCCCTAAAACCAATTACTGTATATTTATACTCATTAGGGGAACATCCCTTTAGGGCAAATGTTTTTTTAGGGCAAATGTCCCTTTAGGGAAAATGTCTTTTTAGGGAAAATGTCTTTTTAGAGCAAATGTCGTTTTAGAGCAAATGTCGTTTTAGAGCAAATGTCGTTTTAGAGCAAATGTCCCTTTAGAGCAAATGTCCCTTTAGAGCAAATGTCCCTTTAGAGCAAATGTCCCTTTAGAGCAAATGTCCCTTTAGAGCAAATGTCCCTTTAGAGCAAATGTCCCTTTAGAGCAAATGTCCCTTTAGAGCAAATGTCCCTTTAGAGCAAATGTCCCTTTAGAGCAAATGTCCCTTTAGAGCAAATGTCCCTTTAGAGCAAATGTCCCTTTAGGGCAAATGTCCCTTTAGGGCAAATGTCCTTTTAGGGCAATGTCTCTTTAGGGCAATGTCTCTTTAGGGCAAATGTCCCTTTAGGGCAAATGTCCCTTTAGGGCAAATGTCCCTTTAGGGCAATGTTTCTTTAGGGCAATGTCTCTTTAGGGCAAATGTCCCTTTAGGGCAAATGTCCCTTTAGGGCAAATGTCCCTTTAGGGCAAATGTCCCTTTAGGGCAAATGTCCCTTTAGGGCAAATGTCCCTTTAGGGCAAATGTCCCTTTAGGGCAAATGTCCTCTAGGGCAAATGTCCCCTTAGGGCAAATGTCCCCTTAGGGCAAATGTCCCCTTAGGGCAAATGTCCCCTTAGGGCAAATGTCCCCTTAGGGCAAATGTCTCTTTAGGGCAAATGTCTCTTTAGGGCAAATGTCTCTTTAGGGCAAATGTCTCTTTAAGGCAAATGTCCTTTTAGGGCAAATGTCTCTAGGGCAAATGTCTCTTTAGGGCAAATGTCCCTTTAGGGCAAATGTCCCTTTAGGGCAAATGTCCCTTTAGGGCAAATGTCCCTTTAGGGCAAATGTCTCTTTAGGGCAAATGTCCCTTTAGGGCAAATGTCCCTTTAGGGCAAATGTCCCTTTAGGGCAAATGTCCCTTTAGGGCAAATGTCCCTTTAGGGCAAATGTCCCTTTAGGGCAAATGTCCCTTTAGGGCAAATGTCCCTTTAGGGCAAATGTCCCTTTAGGGCAAATGTCCCTTTAGGGCAAATGTCCCTTTAGGGTAAATTTCCCTTTAGGGTAAATTTCCCTTAAGGGCAAATGTCCCTTTAGGGTAAATGTCCCTTTAGGGCAAATGTCCCTTTAGGGCAAATGTCCCTTTAGGGCAAATGTCCCTTTAGGGCAATGTTTCTTTAGGGCAGTGTCTCTTTAGGGCAGTGTCTCTTTAGGGCAGTGTCTCTTTAGGGCAGTGTCTCTTTAGGGCAAATGTCCTTTTATGGCAATATCTCCTTTTATGGCAAATGTCTCTTTAGGGCAAATGTCTCTTTAGGGCAAATGTCCTTTTAGGGCAAATGTCCTTTTAGGGCAAATGTCCTTTTAGGGCAATGTCCCTTTAGGGCAATGTCCCTTTAGGGCAATGTCCCTTTAGGGCATTGTCTCTAGGGCATTGTCTCTAGGGCAATGTCCCTTTAGGGCAATGTCCCTTTAGGGCAAATGTCCCTTTAGGGCAAATGTCCCTTTAGGGCAAATGTCCCTTTAGGGCAAATGTCCCTTTAGGGCAATGTTCCTTTAGGGCAAATGCCCTTTTAGGGCAAATGTATTTAGGGCAAATGTATTTAGGGCAATGTCCCTTTAGGGCAAATGTCCCTTTAGGGTAAATGGTTTCAGCACAAATGTCCCTTTAGGGTAAATGGGTTTAGGGCAAATGTTCCTTTAGGGCAAATGTTCCTTTAGGGCAAATGTTTCTTTAGGGTAAATTGTTTTAGGACAAAAACTTAATCAGATTGAAATTTAAATGAACTGCTTTTTTCTCATGGTCAACTTTATGTTGCACTCTCCGGATCCAAGAATCCAAACAATAGGATGTGTATGTCGTCTGATGTCACATGCCCCGTTCTTTTCAATTTAGAATTGGTTGTTATTTGATCTGACGTCACATGCCCCGTTCTTTTCAATTTCCAATTGGTTGATATTTGGTCTGACAGTCATAAAGGGGCGGGGCACACGACTGTATCTCCCTGTCTTCACATACCTGTAACAATATTAAGGTGCTTATAAAAAACACAAGTGGTCAAGGCGAATTGCTTTACGACAACCGGACAGTCACACAAAAAGAAACTAGATGCTCCCGAGAAAGAGAGAGAAAGAGAGAGAAAGAGAGAGAAAGAAAGAGAAAGAGAGAGAAAGAGAGAGAAAGAGAGAGAAAGAGAGAGAAAGAGAGAAAGAGAGAGAGAGAAAGAGAGAGAGACCACCCCGGCAAAACCAAACCATCTTACTGTCCCCTGAACTCCCTTGGGACGGGTCGAAGCACTGGCCAGCCCTCCTCTTGCCTTTCTGTGACCACGGGTGATGCCAGTCAGGAGTTCCTTCATCAAGTCGACGGTGAATTTCTGCCAACCGCAGAGAAGCATTCACGGTAGATCCCCGTTGGATCCTACCGTGGAACCTGATGCAAAGTACCGGCCGACAATACTGGAAACAGGATGGTGATGTGCCGGGGAAATCCTACTGGCCGAACCCCATCCTCCCTGTCGTAACTTCCCCGAAATAATTGACACGAACACAGTGCATAAAGGAAATAAAAATAATTTATTCAATGGAATGAATAGACTCACTTAATCAATAATAATCTGCAAGGCATCTTGCCCTGCAGGAAAAACCAAAAGATTCGAAGAACAAAGGCACAGATGAATGGTGGCCATCTTGGCCACCTGCTGATAAGGCACACCCAGAGCACAACACATCTTCTTTTTTTCAGGGTTCAACACACTGCCCAGTATATAATGGCTGCAACCATTATATACCCCCCAGGCTGCTCCACCTGGGGATTAGCAGTGACCCTTGCTGGCCTTTCTGTCATCTGCCAGGCCGCTTACTTTAGCCAGCCTAGTAGACGACAACAGGAGATTTAGTTCTGCTACCAAAGGAGCCAAACTGGGTTCGTCACAATATCAAATAACCAATTTTCTTTCATTGTTACATGTGTATGCACGTGTACACACATGTGCCCATGTGCATGCATGTGTTTGCCTGTGTACACATGTGCACGCATGTCTATGCACGTGTACACATGTGCATGCATGTGTACACATGTGCATGCATGTGTATGCACGTGTACACACATGTGCACACAAGTGTATGCATGTGTACACATGTCTGCACATGTACACACATGTGTGCATGTGTATGCACATGTACACACGTGTGTGCATGTGTACGCACATGTACACATGTGTGCACATGTGTACGCACATGTACACACGTGTGCGCATGTGTACGCACAATTCCTAACAAAATAACCCCTTGTCAGGAGCATCATATTCACCCACGGAATCAAATAACAAGGGATTCGAGAAACCCAATAGACCTCCATTGCTTTAATATATGCTTTCATATATCAAATAACCAACTTTTTTTCATTGTTACATGTGTGCGCATGTGTACGCACACGTACACACTTGTGCACATGTGTACGCACACGTACACACTTGTGCACATGTGTACGCACATTTATGCACATGCGTGCATGTGTACGCACATTTATGCACGTGCGCGCATGTGTACGAACATGTACACGCTTGTGCGCATGTGAACGCACATGTACACACTTGTGCGCATGTGTACTAACACACTTGTACACATGTGTGCGCATGTGTATATAGATAAACACACATGTATGTACTCATGTACATGACATAGTTACATGTGATGCGCATGCGTCATTCATTTGTAATAATATGGGTTTAAAATGAAAATACGTCACATGTATTCTAATATACAAAAATAATAACAGAACATAAAAAGGAACACCCCTCCTAAATAATAGAAAAGTCCCCCTTTCGAATGCTACAACTGGAAAGAGGAAGAATTTCGACTTTTTGAAAAAAAATTACGATTTTGAAAAATCGAACTTTTATATATCAAATCGCTCTAAAATTTCAATTTTTTTTTCAGTTTCATCGTCAGAATGTGTACATCATTTTAGGTCTGATGACATTTTATTGTCGGTGGCCCTGTTTTTGAGTTGTTCGACCCACAAAAAATTATGACCAAAAACTCAAAATTTGTTTATAAAAAATTCATAAAAAATAACCCCTGGGTACAATTTTCTAATTTTTTGTCAGGAGCATCATATTGACCCACGGAATCAAATAAAAAATACTGCATGTCTTTATCTCATTCCGTTCTTGAGTTGTTCGAGGAACAATATCGGGTTCCGGACACACACACAGCCTCACAGACATACAGACATCCTTTTTTGCCTCTTTTCTTGCATGATCCTATATACCTCCATTGCTTTAAAGAGCAATGGAGGTCAAAAAATACTGCATGTCTTTATCTCATTCCGTTCTTGAGTTGTTCGACACACAAAATCGGGGTTCCGGACACATACATACATACATACATCCTTTTTTGCCCCTTTTCTTGCATGATTATATATACCTCCATTGCTCTTTAGAGCAATAGAGATAAAAAATAACCCCTGGGTAAAATTTTCTAATTTTTTGTCAGGAGCATCATATTGACCCACGGAATCAAATAAAAAATACTGCATGTCTTTATCTCGTTTCGTTCTTGAGTTGTTCGACCCACAAAATCGGGTTTCCGGACACAGACACATACAGACATCCTTTTTTGCACACAACTAAGGTGCTTTTGGGATGCCACTATGTTTGAGAGCATTGTGATCTTTTATATTAATAAAAGCATAAACAAGTTTGGTTTCCATGGATATATACATTAAAGATGAGAAAGATAAAAACAAGGAGGACCACACTGGATGGTTGTTGGGGTTAGATTTGCTCCATTTCATTTTGGCCAAAAGGAATGGCGTATTTTGTTTTTGCAGCATATAAAACACGCTCTTCAGAATCATTAGTATACAACATAGAATACTAAAACTGCTGTTCGCTTTTAGCTGTAAAAATAAAAAAAAAATAATTATTGAATTTAAAATGATAAAAATGGAAAGAAAAAATAATAAAAAAATATAACACATTTGAAAAAATTCTGTTTTATTAATATTTCATGAAACATTTGGATGAAGAGTTCTTTGTCCATCATTAAACCAAATGAATGCCATGGTTAGTAGAAGGGAGAGGTTGTGGGATTGTTGAGAAAAGGGGATTAATTATTTATTGGTTGATAGGTGGCACTGGCAACACAAGTAGTGCTGCATTATGTATTTCTGTTTGGTGTTACCATGTTCAGTGAAATGGAAAAAAGCCAAATCTTCTAATAAATTTAAAAAAATATAAATCAAAACTACACAAAAAAGTAAACAATAGATAATTTTGTTCAATTAGACAAACATAAAAACATGTCTTTAATATAAATAAAAAATATGAAAAAATTGATGGGTTGATTTTAATTGTTACAAGTTATATTGCAGATAAGAGAGACATACAAAATTATGTCTAATAATTTAAAAAAATTGTAAAAAAATTATTGATTTTTTAGTGGTTACAATGTTTTAATAATACAAAACAAATTAGAATTAACTTTTAAATGAAGTGAAGGTTTTTTACATCAAATGTGACGTTTCAGTTGCATTTTTCTCTTTTGCCATGACTTTACGGTTTTGGAGTGAAAAAAGGCAGCCAACAAACAACATAAAAATGACACAATGATGCCATAATGCTTAAAAAATGTTCTGGGCAGCCTATTTTGAAAGATGACATTGTCGAATCTTACATTATGGTGATTACTGGTTACCAGTGTTGGAGAAAATACTTTTAAAAAGTATTTTAAATAAAATACAAATTTTTACTTTTATTTAAAATACAAAATATTTTCAAAAAAGTATTTAAAATACTAAAACATTTACTTCGTCTTATATGTCTTGAAGAGTTGGAGAGAACTGTTGGAAGCATTTGTCACTTAATCTATTCCTTCTTGGAATTACTGTCAAAGCTGCATTTAACTTTGTCAAAGTTTTGCCAAAGTAAAAATTTTTTTAATTATAACATAATACATGTTATAATTGGAATACTAAAATACTATAAATAAAAAATACTTTCAAAATACAAGTACATTATTTAATGGATGTATTTCAATTACAAATACTAAATACAAAAGAAGTATTTAAAATGTACACTAGGGTTGTTCAAAACACAGGGGTGGAGAAAATATTTTTGCCAATTTGAATGCATAGTGGTTCATTTTGTAGCACTTGGTGTACACACAAAATGTGCAAAAAAGTTTTGCAGTCAAATAACATTTAGAGGTTGCTCAATGACCTTGAATTTTCATCTGTCACACCTATATGTGTTGATGCTAAGGATTTATAAATATCGATTGCCTAATTTGTCATGTATGTTTTCAGACACTTATACTTTAAAAAATATGACTACGAGCAAGTGCAGAGCTACTGCCACACGGCTGCAAAATGGTGCATATGTTTTTTTGGAGAAACAGATTGGCAGGAACTTGCTCTACTTAGCCTGTCGTCACCACACTCATGAGCTAATTGTTGGAGGTGTCTTTTCAGAATTATTTGGACCTTCTAAAGGTCCAAACATTCCACTTTTCCAGCGATTCCAGCAGATCTGGCCTGGCATCAACCATAAGAATTTCAGACCGATTACTGACCCACGACTGACCAATGTGAACATGACACATTTGCAAGAGTTGAAAGAAGAAGTTATCATTTTCCTTCGAGATAGCCTAGCAGCAGACGAATTGTACAAGCCCCGAGAGGACTACAAGGAGATGGTGGAGCTATGCCTTCTAGTTCTGGGATTTTACCCAAAGAGAAAGAATATCATTTCAAGTCACCCGGTGCATATCACATGGCCAGGTGGATGGCAAAGGTGATTTACTGCTTGAAAGTGTACCTCTTCCGGATGGAATTGAAGCTAACCGCTAAGGAAGAGAAGAATCTAATGGAATTTTGCATGTTCGTAAGCCTTATTTATGTGAAAGCGTGGATTTCATTCATGTCTGAAGACGAGTGATGCTCCAATAAATGACTTGGAACTATTCCGGAAAATCAAGCAATATCCAGCTGTAAATCAAAATGTATCAAAGGCTGCATTGAAGAAACTTGATTCCCATTTGTGGTACCTCGGACCTGAACTGACACCCCTTGCTTTGTTTTCCAACAAACTTCCAGCCATAAAAAGTTGCAAAGACTGGACTGAAAGGGGAATCAAACTAAAGAACAGCCACGGACTTGAGAACAAAGCCTTGCATGATCTGGTGAAATCTGCTTCCATGTGTGCATTGCGTTCACTTCACATAGACTGTGACTCTCTCTCTTCAATAGTGATCCTGTGACCTGGGGGGACTCTCAAAAGTACAAAGATGCAAAGTGCATTGTTGATTCGCTGAAGGTAGTCAATGATTCTGCTGAGCGATCTGTTGCATTGATGTCGACGTTCAACGAGTCCATCACTAAGAACGAACGTGAGATGCAAAAACTGATCCAGGTTGTTGAAGACCACCGGAAACGAGTCCCTGATGCCAGAAAGGAAACACTGAAGGCATACAAGCCTCGTTAATAATAGATTATTGTTGATAAAACTGATCTGTTAGTGTAACTGTAAATGCAGCCAAAAAATGCAAGTTGAGCAACCCCTACGCATAGTCTAATCTCAGTAATTTTTTGCACAAAGTAATGTTTATATAAAAGGTACAAAATAAACAACTATGCATAACAAAATTGAAAAAATTTTTTTTGTGAACAGCCCTAATGTACACATGCATTTAAAATACTCTCCAACACTGCTGATTACATGATTTAAGTCAAGCAGCCATAGCAATGTTGCGATATATGGCCAAACATGCGACACGGCGCCCTTATTGGAAGTATTTCTCATTAACTTTATTTTTAACATTACATTATAGGCAAATTCCTCAACATCTTCCTTCTACTAACCATGTTAATGCCTTCAATCCTTCATGGATATCGATAAAGCATGGGATTCGCAGTTACTAAATTACTAAATGGAAAAATACTGATTACAGCAGTGTTTTATTGGAAATTAACCATTGCATTCCTATTGACCAAAATTATATCTACCCCCAACGACCGTCTCACACTGGTGGTGATTCTCGTACAGTATGACAAGCAATTTCAATTTTTTTCCCCTCTTGATGGAGTTTAAATCTACCGGTGTTTTTGCATTCATATTATATTTTAGCAGTTAATGATGGAGAAATACATCCCTCATGAGTCAAGACTGCATTTATATTTTTTTTATATTTGCAATGCAGCTTCTTTTGTTTTTGTAGTTATGATAATTGACAATGCATCTAGCTGCACTTGGATCTTAGGATTCCTCTGCCATAGGCCAGCCGGCTGCTTGCAGAGTATTTTTTGTAATTGTAATTGTAACATAAACATGCTCGATAAGAGGTTGTGAAACACATTGATATTTCAAAGCAGTAGCCATAAGAACATAGAAGACTTTCCGAATCATGGAATCCCGGGATTGAGAGCATATCTCGAGATTGGATTCCCTAAATAGATTGCATGCATCAACTATGTTTTTTTAAAGGTAGAAATATGTCGGCAGTGAATTATTAGCAGGATAGCATTATCTTTTTATTCAAACTTAGATGAGTGCATGTTTTATTGGCTGTTTTTTGGCAAACTTGCATACAGGAAGGATTAATTAAATCATTTAATTTAAGTCATTGATTTAAATCGCAATTTAATTACATTCATTCAATTGTAAAACTTCTTTATTATGCGTAAACTAATTTTGTGAAATCACTGCAAAATGTGAAAATAAATATTGAAATAAAAAATAACTGAAAAGCTATGCAAATTTCTAATAAAATTAAAATACAAAAATACCAGATGGCGCAAGTAAAGCATTCCATGTTTGAAGATGATTATCTCAGAATCTATATAATGCATATTATATGGGGGCTGTATGGTTAAAATGAAGCCTATTCTTCAAAGGAAAAAGTACAATCAAAATTAAATGCTAGGTAGCAGCAAAACGTAGAATATAAGGAAGTGAATGCACTGGGCATATTAAGAGGCTGCATCGCAAAATTACTTCAAAAAATCTCCACAAAGAGCGCTAGCATTGCTTTTATATTGAGCCCATAGACCCGATGTTAAAGAAAAAACGTTAATTCTTGAAATACACAGTCGCGTGGCAATATGTTTATTTTTCATATTTAAAGTTGTTCAATTTTGATGGTTCAAAGTGCACTGTGCACCCTAGTGATAGAATGTCAAAAAATTGTTAAGTGTGGTTCTATTTTTGAAAAAATATTGCAAAATCACGAATTTCTAATTCTTTCGTTAAACTCCATTGAGTACGCCCAAATAAGAAAAAACATCCATTAAAGTGATCGTAAAATACCTAAAAAATAATATTAAAAAAACAGAAAAAATCAACACGTGCGCCAATGTGTTGGGGTCACTATGGTTTACTTGTGGATTTTTTTAAAAATGTTTTTAGTTATTTTTACAAACATTTTAATGGATGTTTTTTTCTTACGAGCGCGGAGTCAATAAAGTTTAACGTAAGAGTTAAAAATTCGCGATTTTTAAATATTTAAAAAAAATAGAAGCACACTTATCAATTTTTTTGTCATTCTATAACTAGATTGGCATATATTTAAGGTGCACATTGCATTTTGAAAACTTAATATTGGACAAGTTTAAATATGAACATATATATATATATATATTATATATATAATATCCCAGGTCTGTGTATCTGTCTGTCTGTCTTTCTGTCTGAAATAACGCTGTACAACCATTGAAGCACATCGGAATTTATATAAATTTAAATAAATGAAGAAATGAACAGCTTTTTTTTTTCTCAAGGTCAACTATATGTTGCACGCTTCCCATCCAAGAACCCCATGATATTAAATTGGAGAGGGGGAAAGGTTGGATGGAAAGTGTAGAAGGGGGGGGCGAGAAAGAAACGTGGAGGGAGGAAAAGTGGGAGGGGGTGACTGAAATTGAAATGAAATTAGTAAAAAAAAAAAAACGACGCGCATGCGCACACCAGAGAAAATGAAAAACACATTTTCTGTTTCAAATATAAAAAGGGGAGGGGATAATAGTAGCAAAATTAAACTACAGTTTATCACAGGCAATTGTGCCATAAAAACAATTAACCCTCATGGAACATTTTCCTTAAAACCATTTACCCTAAAACTATTTACCCTAATAGAACATTTGCTCTAAAACAACTTGCCCTAAAACCACTTGCCCTTAAAAACATTTGCCCTAAAACTATTTGCCCTCAAAGAACATATGCCCTAAAACCAATTACTGTATATTTAGACTACTCATTAGGGGAACATCTCCTTAGGGCAAATGTTTTTTTAGGGCAAATGTCCCTTTAGGGCAAATGTCCCTTTAGGGCAAATGTCCCTTTATGGCAAATGTCCCTTTAGGGCAAATGTCCCTTTAGGGCAAATGTCCCTTTAGGGCAAATGTCCCTTTAGGGCAAATGTCTTTTTAGGGCAAATGTCTTTTTAGGGCAAATGTCTTTTTAGGGCTAATGTCTTTTTAGGGCAAATGTCTTTTTAGGGCAAATGTTTTTTTAGGGCAAATGTCTTTTTAGGGCAAATGTCTTTTTAGGGCAAATGTCTTTTTAGGGCAAATGTCTTTTTAGGGCAAATGTCTTTTTAGGGCAAATGTCTTTTTAGGGCAAATGTCTTTTTAGGGCAAATGTTTTTTAGGGCAAATGTCTTTTTAGGGCAAATGTCTTTTTAGGGCAAATGTTTTTTTAGGGCAAATGTTTTTTTAGGGCAAATGTCTTTTTAGGGCAAATGTCTTTTTAGGGCAAATGTCTTTTTAGGGCAAATGTCCTTTTAGGGCAAATGTCCCTTTAGGGCAATATCTCCCTTTAGGGCAATATCTCCCTTTAGGGCAGTATCTCCCTTTAGGGCAATATCTCCCTTTAGGGCAAATGTTTCTTTAGGGTAAATTGTTTTAGGACAAAAACTTAATCAGATTGAAATTTAAACGAACTGCTTTTTTCTCATGGTCAACTTTATATTGCACTCTCCCGATCCAAGAATCCAAACAATAGTTAGGACAGGCAAGTAAAGACAGTAAAATACAGTCGTTTTCCCCGCCTTTTTATGAGGGCCAGCAACTTTTAATTATTTTGTTATGTCGTCTGATGTCACATGCCCCGTTCTTTTCAATTTTGAATTGGTTGTTATTTGGTCTGACGTCACATGCCCCGTTCTTTTCAATTTCCAATTGGTTGATATTTGGTCTGACAGTCATAAAGGGGCGGGGCACACGACTGTATCTCCCTGTCTTCACATACCTGTAACAATATTAAGGTGCTTATAAAAAACACAAGTGGTCAAGGCGAATTGCTTCATGACAACCGGACAGTCACACAAAAAGAAACTAGATGCTCCCGTCATTTATGACGGGTTACCCCACTAGTATATATATATATATGAACATATTGCGGCGACTGCTGTGTATTTTAAAAATTAACGTTTTTTCTTTAACATCGGGTCTATGGGTTCAATAGATAAACTATGCGGAGATTTTCCGAAGTAACTTTGCAATGTGTATGTAGCCTCTTAAGGCAAATGTTATACTGTGTGCAATGGAAGTATTGTAATTACTAATTAACAAACATATTGAACATAGAAATAGGTGATGGGCAGATTGATCATAATGGCGATGAGCTAGAATGCTTCGTTTTAATACAAAACGTGCATAATTATTTATTCTACATTACTAAAAGTAATTACTTTTGTAGTTAAAAATAAGAGTAGAAGCTTTTATTTTTAAAATTTTGCTTTTACTCAATTTTTATATTTACATGGTGTGTAGTATTTCATTGAGATTTAGCAGTAAATGCAAATTTACTTTTGTTTTATTCATACATGTATAGCCCTAGGCACACTATACGAATTGTTACCATAAATCTTGTTTCAAATGTAACGTTCTTTGATAGATTTTCTAAGATATTCATCTTTAAACGGAATAAATTTTAGTAAGTTTGAGTGCGACACTTTTTATAGGTCTACTTTTTTTTAGAAATAAAGTGGATCCTTACGTCCTATTCATTTTATTCTTACAACATTGATAAAGTTGTTTCAATTTCTTTCGCACCTAATTAGAAATACAAAAATAAATAATTAACATTTAATATGCAAATAAATATACAACCGAAAGTTTTTTTTTTTAAAAAGTCTCCTCTACCTCGTGATTTCCCAATGAATGTGAAAAGAACACAAAGAAACCAATGATGCCATTGAGAACGCTGAAAACCGAATAGAGAGCCAAATTTTGCTCGTAATCGGAGAGCATTCCCAACACCCAAGACACGAAAATAAAACACATTAGGATAACATTTGACCTGTGACTAATCCTGAAGAAAAAATACGAAAAAAAACCACGGCAGTTATATTACAATTGTAATGTACACTAGAGACCAAAATAGGCTCCCATCGATGAAAAAAATCCCATATCATGGAATGGGACTAAACCAGGATCGGTGGGATCTGTGGGAATGGTGGGATAGATGAGAGCCAAGAGACTGATGGCCGAAAAACGATATTTTTTTTAGAATTGATAACTTCACCAAGTATCATTTTTAAATATTTAACTTCTCCCAGAAATTAATTAGAAAATGTTTGCATTTTTATTTTTAAAAAAAACGATATACGAGCTCGTACTTAATTAATTAAATTAATTACTTTGCACTGAAAAGTTGTTTATAATCGACGTTTTCCAATGGCTTATAATCAGCATTTCCAGCAGCTTCTGTCATTGTGAATGTTAATATAAAAAGCACAACAATGGGGATGTATTGAGCATAAATCAATGGAGTATCCATTTGAAGCCAGCATCTGCAATTAAAATCTACAGTTATTTTAAAATAAAAACACAATACGAAAATATATTTTTTTAAAAAAATGGGCATGTCCATCAAATCAAAGCTGAATTAAAAAATAAACATAGCATATCTAAAATTATATAACCTATTTTAGGTAAGACATTTAATTGTGATAACTTGGTTCACCACTGAAGTGCTGAATGCCCTAATGCTAAACTTATATTTATTTTTGACAATGCAATTAGCATGTTGCAATTGTATTGTATCTCTTTGCCACAAGCCTTCTTGGTTTGCTTGCAGAGGAATTTTTCAAATTTAACAAAAAAATAAAATTATCACCAGATTATGAGCTGATGATACAGTTAGCAAATGATATACATATAATTCGAATTTATAATGCCAGATTAGCTCGACACTTAAAATATTTGATTTAATAATTATGTATTATACGGTTTATACCTTGTATACACATGAGTTAAATGAATTCAAATTAAATGTATTTAGGTGAATTATACGGAATCCAGTTGAGGACATGGACACCAAATAAAAATTAACTTTTATTATTAATATTTTAAATTAAAATACTAAATCAATATTTTGTCAATAGTTTATAATATTATGTTTAAGTATTAACTCAATATGTTCAGATTATTAACTGAATAAATTGAATTCGACATATTGTTTGTTTGCTCTTCACAGTGATTTGTAGAACACGTTCATTATTTAAATGCATTTAAATTATCAGGTCTGTGTACTAGGTATTAGACTTACTGATATTCACCCCCATAGTCATCAAAATGGAAACAAATAGAAAAGAGCAAAACAAGAATTGGTAATCCTAAATACGGAGAAAGACAGCAAAAAAAAAAAAAATGAAAATGAAACTGTACGAATTAAATAAAGTGTTTTCATTTTTACGTTTCTTATAAAAAAAAAAAATCTAAAAAGTAACCGTGAAAGTTAAAAATTTGGTAAATTATCGAACGGTTTTTCATATACTTTTTGGAAATAATTTAAACTATAAACAAAACGTTGTTTAAAAAAATGAATATAATAAATTTTGTAATTAAAATATTATAAATGTATTAATTATTAATGAAGGGATTATCTTACCCCAACCAGTGAGAATATTTTGCATTGGAGAGAGAAGGCCATTTTTTTGTACGACAAATGCAACCATGGTGTACATGTGTACAGATTCCAAAAACGTAAACATGAAGCAAACCGTAAAAAAATAATGGAGAGCAATGGACAAAACACGACATGTGTTCTAAGGAAAAGAAATCGGAACATTTTGTATTTGAATTTTTAGTATGCTTTTTATTTTGACAAAATGGACAGCACGAGTGGTGCGGCCAGGCCCGGACTGAGCCACAGAGAAATAGGAAAATTCCCAATGCCAAACTCTCCGAGACCCCACATGCCCCATATCCCGTTTTACCACAACATTCCAAGCTTGTTGGGGCTTCCTCTACCCCTTTTAACCCAACCTGGTCCAACCCCATCACCTGTTTAAGCAGCTCATCTCCTCACTCCTAGTTACATGCCCAAACCATCTCAACCTATTTTCCTACACTTCCTCTGATAAAGTCATTTCTGATCCTTATCCTTTGTTGTTACTCCACACTGTAACACCCTGTAAATCGTGATCCCGCCAAAACCATAGCCTGGGGGGTAAACAACTCTCAACCGTCCCTCCCTCCTCTCTGACTCACCTTTCTGACTAATGCCCAAGCGGCGGATTGATACATAAAGGACCATGGTCACTTGGACCTGGTTACACCTCGCAGGTGTACACAGGTCCAAGGTATAAAAGGACCATGTTCCTCTTTGTTCAGAAGTTCTTTCCTTTGCCTGTTTTTGAGATACATTCCAAATCATGGGCCTGAGGATTCACAGTTAGTATATTACTATTCACCCTTGTATCTGTACTTCTTACAAGGAATGAATAAAAGTGTTGTAACAAGAAGTAGCGTTGTCTCTATGTCTTTATGTTAATAACTTCTCTTCAGAGGCCGGAGGTTTCATAGGGCAGGAGCTATACGATTCTCAGCAGCTACAACATCTTCTCTGGTCGGAATACCGATGGAGAAGATGTATATCAGCATCAACCGGAAGAGAGAGAGATGGCCGCCACTCTCCTGCATCGATTTCACCCCCATGCAGAAGAGTGACTACAATCTATCTCCATCCAGCTCTCTCTACAGCTCGGATCTTCTCTGTGCAGGTGTCATACTGCTCAGAGAAGAAACGAAAAGTAGAAAATGTCATCTAAAGGTTGGTAATAAAATATTGGTTGATGTCAAAAGCTCACAACACGTAAACCTTACACCAAAAACATTGCATTACAAATAAATAAACATACCGGATTGTCTTCGGCCATAGTATTGGGAAAAAGCAAAACTAAATGCGAGCATTCTAACGCAATCTCCATGTTCATTTGAATTATACGATCTACAGTAAAAATTCTTTTGTGGATAAAAATTTCACTTATTATAAAGAAATAAATAGAAATAAATTTTTGCAAAAAAATGATTACTTTCTAATTACCTTAAAACAGCAAATATTCCAAGAGTAAGACCTACCATGATGAGCAAAATTGTACTGGCCGTTCTCGTGATAACAATGGATACAGTTTTATCCTCCTAAATATTTCCATTTGATAAAAAAAGGTGCAAAATAAAAATTAAGCCCGTCTATCTTTCTGTCAGTAACGCTGTACAAACAATTAAGGACAAAAAACCTTGAAGCACGTCGGAATTTATATAAATTTAAATGAATAAATGAACCGCTTTTTTTCTGAAGGTCAACTATATGTTGCACTCTCCCAATCCAAGAACCCCATGATATTAAATTGGAGAGGGGTGAAAAGGTTAGCAAGTGTAGGGGGGGGGGAGAAAGAAACGTAGAGGAGAAAAAAGAGGGAGGGGGAAACTGAAATTGAAATTAAAAGAGTAAAAAAGTCTTGAACAAACGACCCGCATGCGCACACGAGAGAAAATGAAAATCTCATTTTCTCTTTCAAAAGGGAAAGGGATAATATCAAAATTAAACTAGAATTTATCACGGGAAATTGTGCATAGCATTAGAATTTTTTTTTTGCTACGCCCTTTTATGAACGTCATCAATTTCTAATTGGTTTGTTACTTGGTTTAATGTCATAAAAGGGCGGAGGAAAAGAAATTCTAATGCTGGGCACAATTGCCTGTGAATTTTGCTCCTGTCATGAACCAGTTTTTTCTCATGGACAACTTTATGTTGCGCTCTCCCGATCCAAGAACCCAAACAATATTAAGGTGCTTATATAAAATGGAAGTGGTCAAGGCAAATTACTTCATGACAACCGGACATTCACACAAAATGTCATTTATAATGAAGTATTTGAATAAAATAGTTAAATAATTTTAGTAACAAAATTAAACTAGAATTATGTTCCGTCATTTATGACGGGTTACCCCACTAGTCATTTCAAATTATTCAAGAAGGCTGCCATAGCAGTTTATGAGTATATAAGAATGATAACAAAGGCAACTAACCATTGACATAGAGCTTATGTTAAATAATTAAGCCGAATATAGGCGGTTGGACCTTTAAAAAACCATTTACAGTCCTCTGCACCCATATACAGCCTAGCTGTATGTTATACAATAATGTTCGCATACATACCGTCGACATTGTCGGTATTGGTCTCGGCTTTGGTGGTGGTGGCGGTGGTCCTAAAAATGACATTTAAAAAGATCAAGCTTTTGAAATCAAAAAAGAAAGTTACGAAGATTTATGCCAAGTTGGGTAGATTAATTTAAATCACTTGATTTAAAAAAATCCACGACTTCTTTGTAGTTTTAAAAAAAATTAAAAATCATTATTTTTTTGTTCACCCTGACACTAAGGCGGCTGTTGCTTACTTGTACATCTGTTGTGTTTGTCCAACTGATAGCCCATCACGCACGAACATTTAAACATTGGTCTTGTTTTGTTGCTAATATCGATACATTTTCCATATTCAGGACATCTGTTTTTTAAGCAAGGACCTAAAGGAAAAAAAAAAAGTCACAACATTAAAATATTAAAAAAAAAACAATGATCGATAATATTATAAATATTGTCTCCTTACTTGGACACTTGTATTTATTCCAGTCAACACATTCTTCACTTTCCAAATTATATTGGTTTCCAGTGCAATTTTGATCGCCACATACTGTATGCCGTTTGCGAGAACCAATGTCGCAGGTCACATTGCAAGCACTCCAGTCACTCCAACTTGCTTAAAGTACATACACATTACACATGCCGAGATGAGTCGAAAAGTACTACTGCCACGCATACTTTTATTTTGGACATTAAGGTGGCTTTATAAATTTAGTCGACTAAGAATTTTATTTGACTAAAAAATCTAGTCTACAAAAAATTTTGACTAAGAAATTTAGTTGACTAAAAAATCTAGTTTACAAAAAATCTTGACTAAGAAATTTAGTTGACTAAAAAATTTAGTTGACTAAGAAATTTAGTTGACTAAGAAATTTAGCTGACTAAGAAATTTAGCTGACTAAGAAATTTAGTTGACTAAGAAATTTAGCTGACTAAGAAATTTAGTTGACTAAGAAATTTAGTTGACAACAAAATTTAGTTGACTAAGAAATTTATATGCCTAAACATTTAGCTGACTAAAAATTTTATTCGAATAATAGTCAACAAATAGTTGACTAAAAAAAAATTTAGACAACAATTAGTTGAATTAAAAAAACTTAGTTGCACGCCTCTTTAAGTGCACTCAAGTCCAATAAATATTCCTACATTTACAAGCTTCCATGTTACAGTCTCGAGCCTCCACAGCATCACCAGGACAATCTTTTCCATTTCCTTGCTTTACAGGATTACTGCAACTTCTAGTAAAATTCTGTTTTCCTCCACCACATTGTTTTGAACAAGATGTCGGAAATTTGCTCCATGGACTCCAACCACCATCTGTATCTTGAGCTTAATATAACAATATTAATAACATAAAAAAACTTGGAAATATCTGCTTTTTGTAATTAATTCCCTTTTGTATGAAATTACCAAAAGCATATGCATAAAATGTGGCTGTCAAAACAACAAACACTACGAATTCAGTCATTAGTCTTCAAATAATAAAAAAATTTTTTCACACAAGTTTGAAAACAAAAATTTTTTTAAAAAAAAATCAATTCTCACTTAAATGATATAAATTTCGAATGCAACTAACTTGTCTTCTCGTATATAGCGCTGTTCGTAGGTTACAGAACTTTTAAATCCGATGTTGTGATTTAAGATTTGAATAAATAATACTAAGAAATCAAAACACTAGTCCAAGGTTTCGATAAATATTACTAAGGTAACAGATGAATAATAATTTGTTTCAAAAAAACAGTATCTAGGAAACAGAACGTTGTTGTCAACATCAAAGAGTCTCGCTAAACAAAGAGTAAAAATCAAAAACAAGTTATCGATTTTTCCATTTTATAAATAAAAAAAAGTTTAATGATACATATTACAACAAATTAAAATCCAATTTATCAATGAATCTAAACAAAAAATTAATTACTTGCTTATTGGAAAGCGTGGAGGGGAGGTAAAATTATGGAAATATATAAAATGAATTATATTTCTATCACATTCTGTAACTGCTATACTGATATATTATAAGATTCAAATGCGAGCATAGAGGAATAAACAAATAACTAATTGGATTCAAAGTTTAACATGGGAAATTGATTCATACAAGAGAGCGGATTTATATGCAGCTACTTGAAACACATTCAAACATACGATTGGCAACAGTAAGACTTAAATTAACACATTTTAATCTGCATTAAATTGCATATTTCTCACTTTTTTTCTTTACTTACAGTATTTAGCCCTTTTGCAATATACTGTTTATTAGACAAGTAATGTTATTCTTTAGAAAATTGTTTAATAACTGTATGTTCCTTGTTGTAATGATTTTTCATCCTTTCTACCTTTCAGTCCTATCATTTTTCCTTCCAATGCAATTTCGAAAAATTGGCTTCTGAGAGGATATGATGGTCGGCCACCTTTACCACTCATTTTGACAAATAATATACTAGATGGTAGATGGTAGCTGGAGATGAGTAAAGTAAAATAATTAGTCAACATACTGCAAAGCTAGAAATGAAGTGAATGTTTGTTGATGACTATGATGAGTCATAGCAATAGGGGCTTCCCCTTTTTTAACCCCTTTTAGCCCATTAAAATGGATTAAAATGGGTTAAACCTTTTAAACCCATAAAAACCTGGTTTAAACCAGTGGGCTGTGCTAAATAAAGGAAACCTGGGTTTTTGCCAACCCCTTGTCCGTCATCCATAGATAGTAAAATTCACTATCCGAGGTATCACTAATTTCAAGTATTTGCATACATTAGAAACAAACAACATATGCTTTTGCATACAAATCCGAACTCTACAGATGAAAAAAAATTTTTTAAAAAAAAAAGGCAAGAAACAACTGACATAAATGAAATGATTAAAGTCAAGTTAAATAACTAATTTACTCAGTAATACTACAAATTATTTTTTTTAAAGCTCTTGTTTACACATGGGACACGCCGTACTCTCTTTCAAGCAAAGACGCAAGCAATCTCCGTGAAACATGTGGTGACACGGTGTGACACGAGCAAACTTCATAGATTGAAGACAAACGGCACAAACATCATCGATGTCGTGCACTTCCTCGCGAGTCGCATAACGATACTTAGCCATAGAAGCACATTCACGACGCAGAGAAGCCCACGAAGTGGCAACCAGATCCTTATACGCAAGAAAGACATTGATGTACACTGCAAATGCCGTAAAGCGAAAGAAACCAAAGAGTATCAGCGGTAAAGAGAAAAATCCAGAGAGGACGCAAACCGAGACCTTCAAGATGACGGGTGCCCATAACTTTTCTAAACCTTCAAAAACTTCAAGTTCCAAGAACTCTAAAAAGATGTGAAAGTTTTGCGAGAATATCTTCTCAGTGAAAACATAATAAAATGAAGTAAAGAAAATGTAGATCCAAGTCGGATGATAATGTTCGAGTCCTTGTTCCAGTCCGAAAACGAGCAACATAAAAACAGCAGTGATTAGAAAAGTAACTGCTTTAGTCAGTTCCAATACTATCTTTGTTGTCGTCATTGCTAAGTGCTTCACGTTTGTTGTTTCAGATATGTGCACATAAGGAGACCAATCTTCTTTGGAGACAATTTGTTGAACATAGGCGATACAATAGGCAATCACATTGTAAAACATTAAAGAGTAGAGGCATGTCAGTCTTTGATCGGGACACAAGAAACGGTCACACATGGCAAAAAACAAAATTTGATTCAAAAGGGTTGAGATGTTTCCCATCTTTAAAAAACACATTTCAAAATGATTTTTTATCTTCAAAAACTTCAAGAAGACGACATGGATTTTTTGAAAGTGGCAAAAGAGAATGGCTGAAAAATAATAAAAAATAAAACAAAAGTTATTAATTAATAAATGTTTTTAAGTAATTACAGTAAAACTGTTTAACATGAAAAACGAATAACACGAATTCTATTTTCAATGCAGTCTTTTGACACGAAATTCGTTTTTTTTCCCATTTCATATTAAACGGTTTCGACTTGATATTTAAAATTTCAGACATTTTCTGTTGTTGCAATTTTACAGTTTTTCCCGTTGCAAATTTGCAACCGCTTTTTTTAATGAAACACTGTTATGAACATTTAAAAAACCTTGTAATTTTGTTTTATTAAACTTTTTGTAGTTTTTTTTTTAGTTTTATACGTTTGGTTTTATACGTCTATATGGTATAAAACCACGTATACTAGGTAACGTATTATACCTACCCATCCCTATCCTTAGGTGATTAGATAATCATGAAAAATAAGTATTTCACTAATAACTCATCTAGGCATAACATAAATTTATGTATTAAATATCTTGTTAAATCTATAGCATGTGGCAAATGCAATCATTTTAAGGCGCCAATAAAATGGAAAGAAATTTTTAAATCATTTTCATTGAAGTTTATAAGAGAAGAAGGAAAACAAAATTTTACACTTTTTATTTTCGATGTACCTACATTTCATATAATAAAAAAGGCATAATCCGCTTCTAAATACAGCCTAGTATGCCAGTACATTAACTTATACTAGAAGAAGAACTTTGACTTAAAAAAGGCAAAATTCTTGGCACGTTATTAACTCAAAAGAAAATGCAAAAGAACATAATATATGAGTATTAATAACTACGGCACTATTTCAGTGGCTCCTGAGTGAATTCAATGCTTCAACTAATATATTTGATTATTTTAATAACTTAGCTATCAATCATCTTGTCAAAATATTGTCAAGAATTATTCAACGAATACCAAAACGATTTTTAAAATTTAAAATAAGTGATTAATATCATTTAAAAAATTAAAAATCGGAAATCTGAGGTGACAACCTTTGCCACAAAAATGGTTGGGGGGGAGACTTTCGTTTTTGGAAATTTAAAATGGCGTCGTTTGGTGACTCAGAAAAAGTCACTTTATTTTTAAGTTTTTTATGGTTTTATTGACTTATTTGAAAATTTAAAAATCGTTTTTACAATCGTTTGGTAAGTCTTGACAATATTTTGGAAAGAAATTGCTGGAGGTAAATGGCCTCTTAAGTTTTTACAATTTGTAAGGGAAGAATGACAAACACATGATAAAATCCCACTGAATTTCACTTTGTAAGGCAGTTGGCAGAAGCGCCATATATTTTTCAGTGTGAAAGACTATAGAAACAATCTGATTTTTTACTTCTATTTCTGTTTTCTGGTTGGGTTTCAGTGTGTGTGCCATGTGTGTGTGTGTGTGATTCTTCCTGAGTTCCTGAAGCTTTTTTCTGACAACCTTTAATTTAATAATTTGACACTTTAAAGCTTTACATGTCTCCTTTTTCAGTGGATGAAAACCTGGAGTGTACATATGCTTCAGTGTAATATCATAAAAAACGAAGTTGGCCATTAGCCATATGAAAATATTCTTTGAGATATGTTTGCAAAGGAAGGTGCATTGGGTTTTCAGAATGCTACACTGTCATGGTTTTCTTCTTTCCATCCCCCCCCACCTCCTTCCGACACTTGTCTACAGTTTGATAAACACCAATATTGTTGCCAAATTATAATGACTATTAAACAAACTTGAAAAGTTATTAGTAAACAGTTTTAAATTGTAAACAAAAACATTACTCATATTTATAAACATAATAATAGTCAAAAGAAGATTTCAGCGGTCATTGATTTAAATCACAAATCATAAGTTGGATTTGTTTTTGTTTGAAAATTAAAAAGTTACGAGTTGAAATTCAATAACTTTCATAAATCTTGTAGAATAAGCCCTGTTTTAGCGTTTTAGTACAAATAAATTTAAGCGTAGGCCCTATTGTTTAAAGCGGTGATCACATTGGCAATATTTAAAGCCAGATTCAATACAATGTGTTCTTGAATTTACTGCAATCACACTCTTGATAATAACTCTTGTAAGACTTAAAACGGTTTCTTGCACACCGTCTGAATAGCCAGTGTGATCGCCACTGAAAAGTGTCTCAATAGATATTTTTTGTTTTTGTCTCCCCAGATGGCGCGCGACTGCAGTGGCTATTATCTTCTATATTATATCTCTTGCCCTATCAGAGCTTTTGAGAAAATTTATAATTTTCATGTGAACGTTTTTTTTTAGAAACTAGATTTAGTTGGTGATAATGCTGAAAGTTTCTTCTTGTTGATATCTTTAAAAAGGCGAAAACAGTTTTTCATGAATCACTTAAAGAGACCATAATCTCTAGAAATTTCTACTTAAAATCATGAAGAGACTTACCTTTTGATTGTAAAAATGGTGTTTATTTTTTTAAAAGGATCTTCTTAATTAAACAAACTTCAAAATGAATCGGTATTTGGTAGAAACTTGCAATTTCAGACAGATGTGCCACCAAACAACACGAATAGGAACTAAAGCAATAAAAAGTATACGAGTATACTCGAGAAATATCGATATATATATATATCGATTATAATTTTAATGTCTTATTTTTAATTTTAAAAATTATTTTAGCAAAAAAATCCTGGGAGTAATGGTCTCTTTAATAATATTTTGTTTGTATTTTTTTGTCAACAAAATTTGTTTTTCATGCAATCAAATTGCAATACAAACTTATTTTAAAAGATATCAACATGAAGTAACCTGAGTTTAATGAACATTTACACTTCGGACACGTACGTCTTAGGATTTGTTCAGAAAAATGAAGTCAATGTAGGGCAAGATGAAATGGCTCCCAATTGTGTATCGCAAGATGCAATCAGTGAAGTATCGTCTACTTCGGTTGGTGCATTTGATTAATGCACCGAACCAACAATAGTCATTCACATTGCCTAAAAAGCTTGGAAGTCTAGTACATTAGCAACTAGAAGTTTGTACATACTGAATAATAAAACTTATAATGAAACACATTTACCAATTTGGCAGCGACAAAATCTGTATGTTACTGTCAATTTAGGGAATCAGTCAATCTGCAGATTGCCTAGGCAATCTGCAAAACAACCGACCTGTTCGTGAATCTGCAAAATTCAATAACTAAAATGTATTGAATTTTGCGGATTCACTAGCAAGGTTGGTTGTTTTGCTGATTGCCCAGGCGATCTGCAGATTGACAGTAACATAACACACAAATATCCTACAGCTTATCCTGTAAAAAAAAATAAAACACTATTTTGTGTATTAACTTACTTCGCGCGATTATTACATAGCTTTCAACCAATGTGATGATTCTCTTTTTGGAAAGTCCGGATAGAAGAATAGGAAGGACAACCACACAGTAAGCGACAGCCACACTACCAAACAGGAATGTGCTTGGGAGCCGAGCAAAACAAGGAACCAGTAGAAGTGCTGATAAAACACACACTGTTGAGAAAAATTAGAAAAATAACATGTCGAAATTAGAATATGACGAGACAAAAATTGTGCTTTTACAAATTTTTGTCATTTAAAATGAAGTCTTATGATTGTTACAACTTAAATATTATACAGTAGTGCCCAGCTTTTCGCCGATCTTTCGGCGTTTTTTATTTTTGCTTCACGCGCTCAACTGACCATCATAGGCCGGTTAGGACCCGGCAGAGTGCGTCGGCAACCCGAGCCCAGAAACAGGCCAAGTGGTTTTTTCTGGGTTCACCGTGACCAACGTTGGGAACGTGCTTTTCATAGAAACTCGTGTTAAAGTTGTCTGAAAAAAATTTACACCCTCGGGCCGTAAACCCCTGGAGCATCCATGACTTGTTTACGTTTTGATATGCATTTGTAAATGGAAAAAATGGTAAAGATCCGCTTTTTGGTAATTTTCACTTTTTGGCTCTCTGAATTTGCCTAAGTAGGTGGTTCACCGAAGGAAGTAATTTAAACTTGCAAGTGAACTCCCGGTTGGGGAGGCAACAGCAAGATAACGGTCAACTTTAACAATGATAAATGTAAATCCTTAGGAGTTACATGTGGAATAATTAATGCTAGGAGTGTTGTAAACATAGGTTTGTCAGTAATAGCATTTATTGAAGCTGCTAATTATGATGTATTGTGCATCTGTGAGACATGGCTCACTAGTGACGAGCTGGATTGTGAGTTTTGTCCGAAGGGTTTCACTGCTATTCGAAGTGACAGATCTCATGGTCGAGGTGGCGGTGTCTGCATAATATACAAGGACTCTATCAAGTGTTCTACTGGTAGTAGTTCAACCCAGGATTGTGAGTGTGCCTTTGTCGAATTTTCGGACCGTGTGAATCTTGTTAGACTGATTTGTGTCTATCAAAACCCATTGAACTCTCGATCATTGGTTTCTACACAAAGTTGTTTGAGTACTGTTAAAAGTAATAGTTCTAATGTTGCTTGTAATGTACTAGTGCGAGATTTTAATCGACCACACATTGACTGGAAGCTTCTTAGTTCACCAATTCTGAGTGATTAGTCTTTTATTTGTTCATTGATGGGATTGGGTTTTCACCAGTATGTAAATACCCCAACTAGAGGTGGCAATATTTTGTCTCTTGTTCTTTCTGATATGAATGCCTGTGTTGGATATGTTGCTGTTGTGGCACTGTTTTGTGAAAGTGATAATCCCCCTCACTGTACAGTTAAATTTCAAATATTTGGTTCTTTTGCTTAAAAAGTTACAAGAGACATATTAGGAATATTGAAATGGAAAAGATCAAGATGGACTTAATGTCTGTCAATTGGACTGACCTTCTGGTGGGTCACAATGTTGAATATTGTTGGGCACTTTTTAGGGACTTTCTTACAGATTGTATTGATAGATGGGCTCCACTTAAAGAAGTGGGGCTGGTGAAAAGTAGACTTCCTACTGGAATTAAACAATTGTATAGGGCAAAGGCTAAGACTTGGATGAAGTGGAAATTAGACAGATAGCAATCTGATTTGGAATTGTACAGTATAAGGTTTTGGTAAAAGATTGTAAGTACCAGTTATCTTAATTTCGAATAAGGGAGGAAAGGCGAGCTGTGGAAAGTGGATGTTCCAGGAAGTTTTATAGCTTTGTCAAATCTAGGACAAAGTCTAACAAGTTAACTATGCCACTGAAAGATGATGGTGGGGTCCTACATTTCGATGAGACAAAGGCTAATATTTTTTTGTAAAAATTTTCTTGTCTTTCTGCAAACTAATTCTCAAATGGATAGTGAACAGGTATCTAGTTATATCAATTTGGGACTTATGGACAGTATTTCTGAGTCAAAGGTTTTATTTTATTTGACAAAAATTAAAGATTCAGCCACAGAAGGTCCCGATGGGTTTCCTGGCTCTGTTTTGAAGGCATGTGCTGCAATGTTAGTCAAACCATTGAAGCATATTTTCAAACTGAGTTTAAGACTGGGAATGACTGGAAGAAAGCTACCATTATACCAATAGGTAAGGGGGGTGACCTTACATCTTTGGCCTGTTTGTGCTGCAAAGTTATGGAAAGGTTATTGGGTGAATATATCAAGATCATATGTTCAGGATGAACAGGGTGTGTGAAAGTCAGTTCGGTTTTCTACCAGGATGTTCTACATGTATGCAGTTAATAGAACACCTTGAATTATATACTCCCTGTATTAACACTAATAAAAATTTGGATATTATTTATCTAGATTTCGCAAAAGCTTTTGACAAAGTTGATCACAATAAGCTGCTAATAAAATTATATTCTTGTGGATTTGATCTGTGCCTTAACAAATGGTTGTCAGCCTTTTTGAGTAATAGGATGCAAAGGGTTAAAGTAGGTAATCACTTTTCTGATTGGGTCATTATCCCTAGTGGAATTCCTCAGGGAAGTGTTTTGGGCCAACGTTTGTTTGGAATTTTTATAAATGATATGATAGTACAAGGGGAGGGAGTCTACATGTATTTGTATGCAGATAAAGTTAAGTTAATTGGGAGTGACCCTGTTATATTACAGGGCAATCTGAACCAGGTTTCTCATTGGGCTCGTCTTAATAACATGGAACTGAGCAATTCTAAAAGTGTTCTTATGTGCTTAGGAAGAAACAGGAATGAACATAATGCTCATTATCATCTAGGTGATAATTCTTTGACTGTTGTTAATGAGATTAAAGATCTGGGTGTTTATTTTGACAATCAATCAAAATTTAGCCTTCACTGTAGTAGGATTGCTTCTAAGGGAATGCAACATTGTTGGTTAATAAATAAAATGTTTTCTAACAGTTGAAATACTGTCAGAATAAAAGCATTTAATATATATGTTAGACCTATTCTGGAATATGCTTCCCAAATGTGGGCCCATCGTTACTTCAAGGGTTCAGATATTATAGAAAAAGTTCAGAGGCGTTTTACAATGAGTTTGCCAGGCATGGGAGGTTACACATACACTCAGCGATTAGACAATCTTGGGTTGATATCCCTGAAGGAACGCAGAATGCAGGCTGACCTAGTGTTGTTTTTTTTAAATTTTAAACGGATATATTTATTGTACCAATAGATTTAGAAAACTTGATTATGTTAAGACCCCTTATTGCATGTAGACATAATGTGAGGATCGCTCTATTGTGGCATAAGGGCAATTGTAGAAGAGCTTATTTTTTGAATAATCATTCCTTTGTGGAATAGTTTACCAAGCGATATGGTTGAGTCTGTGTCTCTTAAAAGTTTTAAATAAAAATTGTCTAAGTTGAAATTGTTAAATTTTTTTGAGTCCTCTGCATTTATATAAATTGTTTGTAATATTTTATTGTAAATGTACCATTTTTTATTGTTAATTTTTGTATTACCTGTGGCAAACAATGTGTTGCCTGTTGTGCATATTGCTCTTTGTATTATTTATGTAGCCACATGTCAGCAGAGTCTTGTACTCCTTTGTGGTAAATAAATTATTATTATTAATATTAGAAAGATTGTGTTTGTCTGTCATGCTAAAAACGTGTGCATCACTTAACGTAGCAAAGTGAATTTTGACTCAGTTGTAGCACTAAAAATTTCTAGGTCAACGCGGTGCTACAAAGGTGTTAAACATGAACGTATCATAAATTCATAATAATTTCAAGAAAGAAATTGACAAAAGAAGTTCATAAAGTGATCTCCATGACAAATACAAATAATTGGAATCGCAGCCGTCACTTATGCTCTAGCATAGAGACCTACATAAAGCCCATGGGCCAGTGGGCCTTTGCAAAAGCATGAGCCTGGGTCCTGAGTGGGCTTCGTGGGCTTTATACTTTAATAAATTTAGAAAAATATAGTTTTAGTCATGCTCAAACAAGAAGTGGCAGGAGGAATTTGCTAACTGGATCGAATTTCTTAACAGTGAAGATGAAAGTCAATAAAAGTTCATTCTTTTAATTAATTGTTTTACTTTCCCTGAGTAAAGCCAGGTAGTAAAGGTAGTAATTTATAAATAAAAAAAAATTTTAAATCCTGTTTTTTAGATTTGAGTCGGAAACCATTACAACTGAAATGTCAAAATATAATTTAATTAAAGATTTTAACTAGATGATTTAATTGTTATTTAATCATTTTTATTAAATCATGTCAACCCTTCTGGTTCGAAATAAATATCTTGAATTCAATTTAGAATTTTTCGAGGGAATTTCTATTTCAGAAATAAAAAGCAGTATACATTTCCATCAGTGCACTTTTTTTAAACAACTTTTTTTTAAAAAATCATTAATCTGAAAAACCAGATACAAATAATAACGCGATATTTGAATTAAGTAGTAAAATGTACAGATAAAATGGCATTCTAATAAAAATAAAAAAAATTGTGAAATATGTATTTTTTTAAAAAATAAATCAGGAACATATTTCATGAATTTTAATTGTGTTCCTCAAAATTATGATTTACTGAAAAGTTCAACATTTTCTTTTTTAAAACCCTTTTTTGAAGGATCATGCAAGAAAAGGGGAAAAAAAGGATGTCTGTGTGTCCGGAACCCGATTTAGTTCCTCGAACAACTCAAGAACGGAATGAGATAAAGACATGCAGTATTTTTTATTTGATTCCGTGGGTCAATATGAAGCTCCTGACAAAAAATTAGAAAATTTTACCCGGTGGTTATTTTTTTATGAATTTTTTAGAAACAAATTTTGAGTTTTTGGTCATAATTTTTAGTGGGTCGAACTCGAAAACGGGGCCACCTACAATAAAATGTCATCAGACTTAAAATGATGTAAACATTCTGACGATGAAACTGCAAAAAAATTGGAATTTTAGAGCGATTCCATATATATAATTTCGATTTTTTAAAAACGTAATTTTTTTTTCAAAAAATCGAGATTCTTCCTCTTTCCAGTTGTAGCATTCGAAAGGGGGGACTTTTCTATTATTTAGGAGGGGTGTTCCTTTTTATGTTCTGTTATTATTTTTGTATATTAGAATACATGTGACGTATTTTCATTTTAAACCCATATTATTACAAATGAATGACGCATGCGCATCACATGTAACTATGTCATGTACATGAGTACATACATGTGTGATTATCTATATACATATGCGCACACGTGTGTACATGTGCGTACACATGCGCACACGTGTGTACATGTGCGTACACATGCGCACACGTGTGTACATGTGCGTACACATGCGCACACGTGTGTACATGTGCGTACACATGCGCACACGTGTGTACATGTGCATACACATGCGCACACGTGTGTACACATGCGCACACATGTGTACATGTGCGTACACATGCGCACACGTGTGTACATGTGCGTACACATGCGCACACGTGTGTACATGTGCGTACACATGCGCACACGTGTGTACATGTGCGTACACATGCGCACACGTGTGTACATGTGCGTACACATGCGCACAATGAAAAAAAGTTGGTTATTTGATATATGAAAGCATATATTAAAGCAATGTAGGTCTATAGGGTTCCTTGAATCCCTTGTTTTACTTGTGATTGGCCTCATCAAAAGATCTGTGACATCTGCTAACTCAGAAACATCACTCCAAATAACTAAATGAAATAACAATATGTGAAGTTGACAAACCTCTTCAAGAGTTTGTTCACATTGTCTTCTTTCTTTTGAAGAAAATCTAAAAGAAAGCGTTGGTCCACAGCATCACTGAATAATTATTTTTAGCAAACTACACCAAATTTCTTCACTTATAAACAAAGTTGAATGAAATTTTGGCTCTTCGCCCACATCTTTCCAAAAATGGAACGTGGGGTGACACACCATTGCCAAACATTCTGAAGTCACATCTTCTGCTTATGTCATAAGAAGAAAAAAAAAACGCAATATATGAAATTTTTACATATTGTATACTCTGAAATGAAATCTTTTAAAAATTTATAACTTTTATAAAATGAAACTATGTATATTTTGTATAGCAATAACAATGGCTGACAGATGGTTCAACTTAAAAAAAAAACCTTTGATACTTAAAAAATTCAAGTTGAACGTTCTTAACTGAGAAAAATCCACATAATGAAACTCCTAACGAATACTTTGGAAACAAATTCTTTTATGAGGAACACTGATTAGAGGATTTTTAAGGGAGTAAGTTTAAGTTAGGGTTGCCATATCCTCCTGCTCACACTAAAAGAGGACACCTAAAAAATTAAGAGAGCCTAAAAGAGAGAGTGGCCAAAAAAAAAATCGGTATGATGAGAGGACAATGTAATGTGCCTAATAAAATAATTAATTTTAGTTGGATGGACAAAACAAAAAGCCAATATTTTATAAAGTCGCTTTTGGTCTTCTGATCATCTCACTTAACTGGCCGACCCGCCACGCCGGACTCCCAGACTAGAACCCTGTCAGCCCTCTCCCCCCATCTTGTGGAGGGCCATGGCTCTGCCATTGGCCTTCATAACAGCGTGCAAAGTAATTTTTTTTACAAATAAAATTCAAACAAAAATGCTTACTTGTTTTAGTATTTCTGTCATCTTGTGGTTTTCCATCTGCTTTATGAGGCACAGACAAAGACTGTAACCGAGCTCTCACTCTAGTTATCATTCCCATTTTGATAATTTTTTTTTCTCTTTACTTTCTAGACTGTAACATTGAAGCTTGAAAACAACAATATAAATATCTAGAAGAAGAAGAAGAAGAAAATCGAACCACACTTAAAGCAAAAGCAAAAAAAAAAAAACTTCCAAGACTCGTACAACCTTCCTAGTTCGGAACCTTTTTCGAGAACAAACTGGTAAAAAATCTTCAGAGAGAACAGTTTTGTTTCAATCGAAAGTAATGACATCATCAAGAAGAAGAGGTGCGTTCTGAAAAAAACAATTTCTCATTGGTTTCTTAGTTTAAAAAAAAAACAAACAAACAAAAAAGTTGGCAGTTAAATTATAAAGTACTTTTGCTTAGATGTTTTTTCAAAGTCAGATGACACTGATGATGATATTCTGCGAAGGTGGTGACCAAACTGCATATCCTATTTAAAGCTCATGATAATCACTGAGAAAACGTCTAAGGATGAGTTCTTTTTTTCTTTTTCCTGATGCGGCAATCCATGTTTGTATATAAATTTTTTTAAAAAAAAAACATTTCTTTCCTCGTAAAAGGCAAAGATGTCCTAAAAAAAAATTCTAAAAAAAAATAGTTTGTAGATGGCTGGCGTTGGCTCAGCATAATAGATAATGAGCAGGGACGTCACGTACTGGCGCGAGTGGCAAGGCGAAATCGTGAAGTCCTCGGGAACTTCTCAAAATTGGATGGACCTCGAGAGTCTGTTTCGTAACTGTAAAATGTAAATTTACATTTACCAAAATTTAAAAACTACTTCGATCTCATACGCTTTGCTCCCTACTAAAAACATACATGTTGGAAGGGAGACGTGGCACCGATGCCGGATATTGCCGCCATACAAGTTTGTAGCCAGTACAGGCCCGGACTGGGCCACAGGGAAATGGGGAATTTCCCGGTGCACCCCCCCCCCCATCAAAATACATGTACAAGCGATTGAATTTTTTTAAATTTTGCAACTCATGGCACGACAATTACTTGGAATACAGGTAATAAATGATTTTGGCAGAACAAATGTTTTCCAAATATTAAAATGAGCGCCCCTAATTGTAAATTTCAGGTAAAAACAACAAATTTGCAATTATTTTCAATGAAATTTTGGATTTTAATATTCAAAACCTCAAATGCAGTGGGCAAATACACCCTTTTTGATACACCCACTCAGAAACGTAGTCCCATATACTACATCGCGACCCTATTCACCCTACACAGCAGTGACACGTATGTTTTACAAATGTTTATGCCGGCGCCCCCCCCCCAAGGTTTTTCCTGGTAGCAGTTTAGAAGCCCAGTCCGGGCCTGAGCCAGTACGTTCCTGATATTGAGCATCTCCAGTACAGTACAAACAGCCAATAACCCATGTGAATAAAAATCCTATTTCTTTTTTAAACAAATTCCAAAAAAATCGGATTTTATTTAAATCTGATTTTTTTTTTATTTATTTAAAATTTCACAAAATTTCTCTTTTATGGGTGGCTCTATAATGGCTAATGTCATGCTCCATAGACGTTTTTGGAAAATTTGGACGCAAAACGCGAACGTTTTGTACAAATTATTATTTTAAAAGATTATTTGCATGAAGAAACTTTTAGCATTATCATTAACCGATTTTTCGAAAAATGGGAAAAAATGAAAGTCTTCTAGATGCCCTGAAATCACTGAAACGAACTCGGGAGGGCCCAACGGACTTCCGAGGACCATAAAAACACATAAATTCAAAAAAGTAAAAATGGCCAAAAATGAAACTATTCCAAGAGGAAAATTGGAAAATTTTCAAAAAATGGCAAAAAATGAAATTCTTCTAGATGCCCAGAAAATCGCTGAAATGAACTAAGGAGGGCCCAACTGACTTCCGACGACCATAAAAAACCCATAAATTAAAAAAAGTAAAATTTTTTACAAAATGAAGGTCTTCTAGATGCCCTGAAAAGCACAGTCATGATGCTCACAAAGCCCAAGAGGCTCATGGGCCTTTATGTAGGTCTATAGTCTAAGCCACAGTATAGGGAACGACAGTATGTTCACTCAGACCATTTTCCTGTAATGCGAAACTTCATCCCTAAATTCCTCTTCAATGTCAGTTATAGAAATTAGAATAGTGGACTGTATTGTCAAAATTATTTTCATTACAGTATATTTAATTGATTATGAGCGTTGCGGTGCATTTACCCGTAGTGTACAGCTCTTTCGCCTTATTGCATGCCTTCGACACAAAAATATATAACAACTCTGGAACTTGGAGGCTAAGAGGAAGAAAAAAAAAACAGTACAAACTGTGATAACGTTTTATTTTTGAATCGTTTAAAGGCCTGGCCAAAGAAGGCCGTTTCCCATTCAAAATATCGGAAGTTCCGATACTTTGAATACTTGTTAACTAAGGTTCCGATTCGGAACCTTAGTTAACAAGAATACGATCAAAGATTTCAAAGATTGCGACAAAAAAACACTGATCAATGGCACTGCGTCCAAAGTAACGGTTTCATGTTCCGTTTCAAGTATTCGAACAAGAACATTCATCAGTTTTTACATTGTCAATAGATGTGGAAATCGAGTGTTTCTGGTACGGCGTTAGAAGATGTCGAAGAATTAAACGGGTTCCTCATACTGTTATGTCGCAAGTTTCGTAGTCGTGCTATGACGTTTATAATTGCTTTTGTAACACGATTTTCTGACGTCAGGATCTCAAGATATAGTATAGCTTTGTCTATTGGTTTGCATTTCTGGCTCTATGTTATCCAGAAGCTACAACTGTTTCCAGGCTGCCGACTCCTTTCAATCGATATTTCGACGAAGATCAGGTGAATCGATCGATCGTAGCATAAACATTTGTACATTTTGTTACAAATTTTCTTTATATGTATCAGAAGACGAAGTTTGTCGTTGCGTACGACAAGTACGCACGAGTTAGAAACGGTTCTTATTTCTTTGTAGACATTTTTTCCGGGGCTGACGTGCTTGTGGTCGAGAGCCTCGGAGAGTTTGAAACGTTGGTTAAAAGACGGGGAAAGGTGATTTAGCTGTCCCTCGGCAGTTTCCTCGCATAGTAAAGTGCTCTTCTGGTGGTTTTATATTGGTTTTATTGTGGCAAGCTGGTTTTAGGTTTTCGTGATCCATGTACTTTAAAAGCTCATCCCGGGTGGCCTTTGAGAAATTTCTTAGCGTTAGCTGTTTATCATTGGTACGCGATCGAGGTCACAAGCGATACGTTCATTTGTTTATAAAATTATCTATAAGATTTATATGCAGTCATTACTATTTTGTGAGTCACTAGTAGTGGAGCCCGTTCTAGGACGGTTTATCTTTAATTTAAAATTTAAATAAATCATTTGTATGCTTTTTCTTAAATTGAAAATAAAAATAAACCGTACTAGGAGAGGCTCCACTGCTAGTTTTTAAATAAATATTGAGTGAATCGAGTCGACACCAGCAGGATTTGAACTACCGACCTCAAGGTTCTATATATGATAATTCTTCACATATTAGGGACTTAGCGAAATTTCGTACGAAATAAATTTATTTACGAAATCCATTACTTTGACGTCATTTCCACCTGATTTCGTTACAACACAAAGATTTCGTACGAAATGAGGCATTTCTTTACGAAATTACAAAATTATTTCGTAGTTGGATTTTGTAGAAACGAAATAAACGCGCATGCGCAGAAGCGGTTTAACACCGTTTGAGAAACTTGAAAACGACGCCATTTTTCCACCGCTTCGATGGAAAACGACGTCGTTCTAAAAAGAATAACCAACCCTACATAAACGACTTCCGATTAAAGCAAGAATATTAAGTGCAAAGAACAATAAGACATTAAAATAGCTACATTTAGCGTCAATTAATTAGTAAAAAACGACCACACAAATCGCCGTATAAGGTGAATGATTTCGTTTTCGTTTTGGAGTTCAATTCAATTCAATTCAATTAGATACACCTGCAATCAGCTTGAAAGCCATGTGGCAGGGGGGTTGCTCCCAATCATGAGTGATTGTCATTATTTAAAAATAAGACATCATCACGAAATTGAAATCGTCCTAACAAAGAACTATTCACAGGAAGAGAATTCCATAGTCTAACAACATTAGGAATAAAAGACCAAAAACATGCATCAGTCCTAGCCATTAATTCTTTAAAAGTCTTTGAATGCCCAAATCTACCTTTACGAGGATTACGAGTTAGTAAACCATTAAGCAGAGTAATGTTATCATCAGACAGCAAACGTCCCAGAAGAGCGAGGCTTTGCTCATTTCTTCAGACTGCTTATGTTTCCCATTCTAGCTCTTGAAGCATAGATGATACGCTGACAGTATATGCTTACCGTCCCTTTACAAATCTTGCAGCCCTATGCTGCACCATTTCTATTTCTTGTTTTAGGTTATTTCTAAATGGGCTCCAAATTGGGGAACAATATTCTAAGATAGGTCTAACTAGGGTAAAGTAGCAGACCTTTTTTACATTTTCATTACAATGTTTAAGGGTGCGTTGGACAAACCGCAGCCTTTGATTAGCTTTTGCAACTGCTTAGGTTATATGATCTTTCCAAAGCATGTCTTTGGACAAGGTTAAGCCAAGCTATTTAATGGTATCAACATGAGTTAGCTGAACATCTCCCATTGTATAATGTGCCATGCAAGATTCTCGCTTTCGGGAAACTCGCATAACATTGCATTTACTCTATTGAGTTGTAAATGCCACTCAGAGCACCATTCTTCAACACTGTCTAGATCTCTTTGGAGGACTTCACTATCCTCATTATCCCTAATCCTCCTGTACACAACAGCATCATCTGCAAACAAGCGCATCGTACTGTTGCATCTATCTGCCAGATCATTAATGAACAGAAGGAAAAGTAGTGGTCCAAGAATGCTACCCTGAGGTACACCAGATGTTACTTTAGCCCAGTCCGACACAGCACCACACCACCACCACCACCACAGCACCACCAGACAGCACCACATCACAGCACCATCGAGTTGCTTTGCTAACTAAAATTACGAAATTGAAATGAAAACAAAATAACTTAATTTAAATATATAAATTTTGTGAAACTTAATTTCGTACGAAATTTCGCTAAGTCCCTATTAACGTTTTTTTTCGGGGGGGGGGGCATTTTTCATGAAAAATAATTTTTTATTTCATTGTAACGAGTTTTACATATTTTTTAATTTATGGATTTAAAAAAAATGCTTTTTGGGGCTAGTTGAGTCCTCTTGAGGTCTTTGGTATTTTTTCGGGAGAATTTAGCTTTTGGAGTTTGTAAAAAAAAGTACTGCCACAAACTTTCATTATTCAGCTTATTCTGTCATTAGGAAGCATAAATTACAGCAAACTTGAAAGTATTTTAGAAACTAGAAGAGTAGCTCAATCACTTAGGGTTGGTTTATACTCCCTTGCTAAGTAGCAAAGCAGCCTGATAAGCTTCAAAAATAACGTCAGAGCTTCAGGTTTTTGCCTTCGCCAGAGTATGAAATTGTTCAACTTTTCAAAGCTTAGCAACTCAAAGCACCAATCATGAAACGGATATAAAAATGGGGTGAATAAGTTACACCTTTTTTTCTTCGAGAAGGGGGGAATTGTTCTATAGTTTTGTATATCTGTTTTATAGGGTATAAAGGTTAGGAAATATTGTGAAATTTGCAAGACCACATGTTTGTATGAACAAGCTAAGCTTTGGGGAGCTAATTTTTAGGAGCTTCAAAGCTTGTGAATCTTAGCAAAGTTGGGAGTAGAAACTTACCCTTAATGTTATTTTTGGTCGATATCTTTTTAAAATAAGTTGTTTATGTCAGTATGAAAATGGCCCAATTTCAAGCCAATGTTGATTGATTGTCAAGAATTATTGAACGATTACCAAAACGATTTTTAAAATTTAAAATAAGTGATTAATATAACTAAAAAAAAATTAAAAATGAGTTGACTTCAAGTAAATGGACTTTATCAGATAGATGCGCCAAAACCTTCCAAAGTCTATTCCTCTACGCGAATTCTGATGTGTTGTCACATGCAGCTCACATTACTTTCATTTCAAAGTACTATGGATTTAATATTTGAATTATTCCACATGGAAAGGTTGTGTTGAGTTGAATATGAATAGGGAATACATCGCTTGTTAAATAGATCATCATCATAACTAGAAAAAAAAAATAATTTTGAGTTATTCATACCGGCAAAAACTGCAAATACTAGTATTTTGAAAAAATTATTTTCATAAAACGATTTTGTTTTGTACAAAGAACACCATTTGTCAACTTATGACATTTCAACATTAATTTATGCAGCAATAATGGTACAAGTCTAAATGAAATTTTTTAAGAGTTTTGTACTTTATGATTGTATTTCTACTATTGATTACTCTACCAAAATATACCAATGTGATTGCTGCAAAGTATATACGGTATATACGGGAATGATGGTAATTCCAAACTTTAATTAGCATTTTTTTAGTAATGAGTTTTTTAAGTTGTGACATCATTGTATTTAATGAGCGACATGTATTTGATTAAGGAATTCTGGAAATGTGAGGTGACTAACTTTGCCACAAAAATGACAGGCATTTAAAATCGGGAAGAACATAATGTGACAGGGCTGGCCCTCTTGATCCGCCCGTGATGGGTGGATCGGGCTGCGGGCCAGCCTCTACTCGGTTTGCCTTAGCCGGCCTATACATTTACACAGTTCGGGCACTGAGTCCGGTGTGTAGTTAATTCTATTCCGGCCTTGGAAGGCCCACAAAAAGACCTTTACACTCTCGGGAATCTTCGGTATGGGGTGTGACGATACCAATGGTGCTATTACTGTCCTTTTCAGTTCCTTGGAGGATCCAAGTAGAGGGACTCAGACAGTGTCCGAGCACCTCTGTCGGAAGTCCCTGGAATTATCGGGATTAGGAACTCCTAGTGTACAAACAACACTTACACAAGTTTACATAAATAAAATATAAAACTCTTCTTTACTTCATATGCTTTACATGGTTGTGTACACTTTGTTACATTATTCTTGAACTCTCATTTAGTCAGGACTTGAACTGTCTTCAGGATCTGACCAACTCTAACTGTCCTCACACATAAGCCACACGGCACTCTTGTTCGGTCTCCTGGGAGGGGCAACTGTCACATCAGGGCTCAATGATTGACAAACTGGGCCAATCATTGCCCTGGGCTGAGGATATTACCTAAAAAGGAAAGGTATTTTTGGGACTCTAGTCCCAATTCTCATGGTCCGACTGGGTTCCACGAAATCACTCAGAATTCGGGCCACCCAAGTGTGAACATCTGTGCACCAAGAGGTGCCATAATGTCGGAAAGGAATTTCGACAGGGTGTTCCACAACTCTGTGAATACAGGGTGTCACAATAAGTTCGCTCAGCCCTTTTTATGACGATTGGCAACTTCTAATTGGTTGGTTATGTAGTCTGACGTGCTATGCTCTGCCCTTTTCAACATTGAACCACACAACAAACCAAATTTAAATCACATTTAAATTTATTTTCAGAATTTTCATTAATTTTTTTTGAAAAAAGTCAATTTTTTCTCTTAAATCTAAAAATAACGATTTAAATAAAATAAATCTGATTTTTTGTTTGCTTAAATAATGCGCGATACTTTAAGCAGAGTTTATTTTGAACGATATCATGATGAAAGTACTATTAAAGTGATTCAGCTACGGTTCTCGTTTATAACACACTTTCAATTTCTCCTTAGTTTTCGCCCTTCTGAAACGCGGAATAAAAGTTCAAAAATCAACTGTTCGTAAGACAGTTTGACTTTGTTGTGATCTGACAGTTTCTATGTTTTCACAACAACCCTTTAATTTTTTTTAATTAAGAAAGTTGTTGTGAAAATATGATGGTTACAATAGAATTGAAGTAATGGAGAAAAAAATGTTTCTTTATTCTCAGGATGGAGAAATTATCCAAGTTCGATGTATTACGCTTACGAGACCGAGACTGTATGAAAGATGGAGTTAGAAGCATGAGTCACAGTGTTATTTTGCATCTAAAGTTTACTTTGACTGACGATAAGCCGCGGCAGAACAAAGGACCACGAATAGTAAACCTCAGCTCTTCGATGAATCCAGAAAAGTTGTTAAAATCGGTTAATAAGTTGATTGATAACATTTAAATATGTTTTTTTCTGTATTTTTTTAATTAGATTGGCCGAATCAAGTATTGATTGGAATCTTAAATTAATGCGTTGGAGATTCGTCCCTACTATCGATTTGGACGTCATTCGTAACATTCGTTGTCTTCTTCTCGGCTCGAGAACTCTCGGATGTAACGTAGCTCGATGTTTAATGGTTTGTTTCATTCTTATGTTCGAGCAGTCAACAAAGAGAACAAAAAATGAGGCATAACGTAAGTGAGAATAATTCGCAGGGTTGGGGAATCAGAAGCGTAACGATGGTTGATAACGGCCGTGCATCTTATTCGAATCCCGTCCGACAGTCGCTGTTTAATTTTAATGACTGTTTAGATGGTGGCAAGTTAAAAGCAAAGGCTGCAGCTGAATCACTAAAGCAGATTTTTCTTAACATGGTTATTTATATTCTTCTCGTGTCCGTTTGTGCAATGATACAATATTTATTTGATTGGCTAATAATTTGTTAGGATGCAAAAGGAGTCGACTTATCTACTTCGATAACAGGACATTTTGTCTCTGATTGAGGTCTGTCGTAATTTTCTTTGTCTTGTTACTTGATATTTTAGAGCAACGTCAAGCTTTTTTTTTTCAAGGAACAACCATACAAAAATAAATCAAATTGTTTACGAAACTAGAATTGTAGAAGATTATTGTGAACGTGTTTCCTGAAAATTATTTTCCCCTTTTTCAAATCATCGTAAAAAGTTTATTTTAAAAGGTTTCTAGTTTCTAAAATACTTTGAAGTTTTTATGTAATTAATGTTTTTTTCTTGAAAACAGTTTGCTTTAATGCGACGTTGAACTGAATCGATGTGGTTTCTTTTAGAAATGGCTCAAGTACTTGAAGATGTCGAGCATCTCGAGAACTTAATCTCAAGCAGCGATGTCGTTTTCTTACTAACCGATACGAGGGAATCGAGATGGTTGCCGTCAGTTATTGCAGCTCGTAACGATAGGCTAGTCATAAATGCCGCTCTCGGATTTGATACTTTCTTGGTCATGAGACATCGTGTTAAGGGGATCAGAAGCGGCCTTTCTGCTGCGACTGATGATTTCTTGCCCGAGACTTTACGAGGGTCGAAGAGACTGTCGGGTAAACGGGAATCAGTTGGGATGTTATTTTTGTAATGATGTCGTTGCTCCGGGAGATGTAAGTGAATATTATGAAATTTATAAACAACGGAAACTGAGTTCTGAAAATGCGTTGTTTTACAAACTAGAATGGTATATATAAAATACATCCGCGGATTCCGGAACCAAGGATGTGACTCGACCATGCTTTGGGGGTCTTCTTGGTTAAGAGAAGGGGCCGGGAATGATACCCTTGAGATATGGGAACCCCAAGGCTATTGTTTCAAAGGGAAGGAACCGGTTGCTTCAAGAGTATTTTTTGTAATTGTAATTATTATAGTTAGTCTTCTTTTTATTGTTGTTAATGTGCTTTTTATTATTGTTAGTCTTGTTTTTCTTATTGTTCGTCTTTTTACTGTTACCCAGTGGGTCAGTAGTGTTCTTTTTATTATTGTAGTTCTACTACCCGTTCTAGTTTCTAACACACTAGTAATTTGTCCTTAGTGATGCTTTTCTTTAGGGGCCCTAAAGACAGATTGCAGGGGGTGTGGAGGGGTTGCGCCCCCAGAATGTAAAAATAACCTCATTTTATTTAAAAAAAAAATTATTAGGTTCTGTACTCATGTTAATACCGTGTTGATTGCAACGTTTTTGTGTTCATTGAATTTTATAAGCGTTAATGTGTTTTAGGTTTTTTTTTTAATTCACATATCAAACTACTAACACATTAAAAACTATAAACATATTTAAAAAACAAATATCTATCGTAAAAAACACGAAATTTACTGCACGCCAAACACAAAACCATTGTTTTCCGTGTGTGAAATACGGCAAAACTTAAACAAATAGAAAGTGACTTCTAATGACGTTTCATTATGCAGTCGCCGCGTTTGGGGGGGGGTGGGGATTCCTCTGATATGAGCACACCTTACATACTTTACAAACCTTGATATATACGATAGCGAGACGGCGATTTCCATTTGTGATCAATAGATGGCGCTGATTGCCTGTGTTTTTGTTGCATTGTTTATTGACGTAAACTGCGTGTTTTCTCTATTTCGTGATGTGATTTACCGCGTATTTCTTTATGAAACCGGCGGCGGTGTTATAAGAGGCCATTTGCGGCCTGGATTCAGTTGCAGATCACGGTACTTTTTAATGATCAGTCTGCTCGTCATTGCAGCCATTTCAGCCTTTAATTATTGGAATCTATCGTCTCAATACGGAGATCTAGTGAAAGAGAACTTTTTGTATGACCCCACAAAAATTGCTGTATAAGGTGAATGATTTCGTTTTCGGGTTGCTTCGCTAACTATAATCATTAATCATTTTAAAAGAATATATCATGAATATTGAATTCATGATATATTCTTATAAAAAATGATTAATCTTACTGTTTCGAGTCGAAATACGTAATTGGCATAATAATAATTCTTGAGAAGAAGAAGAAAAAAACTCACCTTCAAAACATAGCGCCGCCATTTTTTTCCAATGCTGTCGTAACAGTGTCGTCACTCGTTCATTATTATTAGCCGCTAAGAAAAAGAAACAACTAATGTTAATATTTTTTGTTCAAATTTATGACATTACTTACCACACGCAAAATTTTATTTTATAAAACGCAGAAGAAAATTCTACAAAAGGATAATAATGAGATTTTTCTAATAAAAAAAAAGATTAAATGAAAACGCTCATATTTTTGTAAGCCGCCGGTAATAGAGATCAAGCCGCTAAATATAAAACTCTTGTTAGCCCACCCCTCGGTACCTTGCCTCAGTAGTGCAATGGGAAGATCTCCGATTGTGGTGCTGGGGGTCCCGGGTTGGAATCCTGGCACGGGCATGGTTGTTTGTGTTGTCCTGCTTTGATTTGATTTGACTTGTATTGACTATTAACTTGGAATGGAAAAATAACTTGTTTGAAATTTGCCTTTGTATTGATTCTTTGACTTGTGTTTTGAAAATTGCTTTGTATTCGAATTGTCTTGTATGTCCCTGAAATGACCTCGATGTTGATGGGGACGTTAATGCCTAGTTCTCACAACCTTCATGTAGCTCAGGCTAAGGACTTAGCCTATGTATAAGGGTTGGGAGAACACATACTAGATGTTGGTCAATGTCAAATGTTAGCTTTGGTTAGGTAGCCTTGGTTACCCATATGTAGAATACACATTATTTAGTGTGAATGCAAAACAAAGTTAACTTGATAATACGCCACCTGGTGGTCATAAATCTGAATAGAAAATGGCGTCATTCATTTTCTATTTCCATTGTTAGATGTTTCAGTCTATTTGTTAATTTATTAAATTAATTTTAAATTATCAATTGATCTTTATTTAATAATTACTTATTTCCATAAACTCTAAATCATCAACCTACAATTAAAATATGTTGCATTTAGTGTGTTCAATGAAGACTCATGCAATTCAGTTTTGTTAGTATGGACAATATCAGCCATTTCCCCTCCAATTATGTATACATTATGCAGGCTATACACAGCACAATGTCCACACATAATGGCCAGTGCCAAATTTGTAAAAATGAAATAAATATGCTGTAGTGAGCGCCACCTTTAGGCAGGTCACGAAGCCCATATGTAGCTGCTCACATGTGAACACAGTCGTTTAGCCAAGGCTATTTTAGCCCAAGCTACATGAAGGTTGTGAGAACTAGGCAACTAATAAACCAACAAACTCTTGTTACATAATGTAAAAAGCTAAAAAATCCTAATATGTGTTGATAAAATCCCTGTTTCAATGACCACCAATATCAATTTCCAAAATTTAATTTAAAACTCACTGTTAAAATGGTTTCAGTGTATTCAATAATGTTATTTAATTTGTTTTCAAATGTTTCATATATTAAGCTAGACTATAAATTAATAAATTGCTTTGTTCAATGTTTTTTTAAAAAAAATTAGTTACTTATAAGTAAATATTTGTTCCACAGACCATTTTAAAATTTGAATTGTAAATTACTTTTGTGTATTTTGACAAAATAGGGTGAATTAAAAAAAAAAAAAACAATTTCTTACTAGATGTATACATACACGAGTAATAATATGTATATAATTTATAGATCTATATTTTTTTATACAAAATACACCATTAAATCGAAAAAAACTACACAGCTCAAAACCCTAATTATCAAAATTACCTAACCATAAAATAAAGCTCGTGGTCTCAGAGGCTTTGACAAAAATTGGAATTGTGTCATTCAGCCTGATTGAAAAGGAATGATAGTCTAAGTCAACATAAGCAACAGATTAAAGAAAAAGGTTGTTGAACTGTTTTGTTATTAATTAACCGTCTATTAGATAAAATGACACAAACCTACGAGACAAAACGGCGTGTCTTCAGACGCCGTTTTGTGTCCTCAAACGCCAATGGACGAAAAAAGTCTAAAATGAACACAAAATGGCGGCGAAAATAGACACAAAATAACAGCGAAAATGAACACAAAATGGCAGCAAAAATGGACACAATGGCAGCGAATATGGACACAAAATGGCGGCGGAAATGGACTCTTGGAAATTTTTCAAAGGTTTTGAAAAAAATTAGCCTCTTCTGAAGTCTGTTGGACCCTCCTGAGTTCATTTCAGTGCTTTTCAGGGCATTTAAAAGACTTTTTATTTTTTTGAAAATTTTTACTTTTTTGAATTTATGGGTTTTATGTTCCTCGGAAGTCTGTTGGGCCCTCCGTGTCCACACCTATACTCACCTTCTTTCTATCCTTCCGGCTTTCACCATATCATTACCACCCGCGGAAGTGGCCCTTTCAATATGTGCTTACACTGTCATTGATCAAGAGGGGCGAATAAAACAGAAACGGTGGTGCAGGCACTGGGCATATACGAGCTTTTCTCAGCAGAGAACACATGCATTCAGTTCACCCTGAAATTAGAAGATGGGGTAGGAAGTTCGAAATCCCCAAAAACACAATTTGGTAGTGAATTTACACGAAAGGTCTTCAAGTAGTTAACAGTATTTTAAAAGCGTAGTCTTTAATAATTAATAGCAAACTGAGCTCATTGAGTCTTTGTTCGTGTTTCAAAAAGCGTCCACACTATGAAATGTTTCGCAACAATGTTTAAATGTTTCTCATTTTGATGGGAGTCAAGAAACACGAATCTAAGCGCTGACGCGATTCAGCCCCGAAACATTTCAACATTGTTGCGGGTCTGAATCGCAACTGACGCGATTCATACCGGCAACATTGAATCACAACAAAGAATCCTGGCGTGTACTACCTTTTACTTCAAATGTTTATCCGTTCATCCTTTTAATCGGTCCAAAACAAGACACCGCGGTAACACAACTCATGAAGAAATGAACTACTACTATATTTATACGCAAAAATGATTTTTTATGAATTATAAGAGATAAACTGACAAAATGACTTTTTGTTTGGCTTGTGAAAGAAAAAAAATGTAACTGTGAAAATAAAAATAAACAAAACTAAAGGAAGTATACAAACAAATAAAGGAACATGTTATTATCTTGCACAAGATAGAAAAATATAAGAGGAAAAAAAAATTACTAAATAAAATTCAAAAACTTTGCTACACATGAAAAAAACAAAACAAATATATTTTGTTACAAATCACTAACTATTGAAAGGGGTTTTTCATTTTAAGCAATTGAAATTGCTCCGCATTTTTGTTATTGTTGTTGTTGTTGTGATTAAAAATACAGTAAATATAGCACAGAGCAATCGACAAAGATCTTTCAATAAGAGGATTTTTAGGGATTAAATGAATTACATAATACATAAATGACAATAAATTGTAATTAAAAACGCTCATCATGTTAAGTAAATAAGTGATTAGGCGTTGAACTCTTTTATCATGGAAGATTATTACGACCTTCAAAACATTAAGGCAAAAAGGCCGCATACATTTTTTTTTGTGGTTACTTAACATTGTTAATTACGGCCAGCACAAGATCTTTTTTTTTTTTTGAAGACAGACATAACTTGGCAACACAACACACACCTTTTTTTTTTCTTCTGTGAAATAAAAAATACTGACCAACGACTTAGTTTCATGAATAACTGGCAAACAAAATTAAATATAAAACTGACCACAATTTTTAAATATATAGCAGTACATTGACTACCTTTTTATGTTTTAACTCCAATAGTTAGCAACATGTCACATAAAGATAGTTGTTAGTGGGTAGTGGTACCTGCGACACAGAGACATTTGCTTACCATTAAATAAAGCATTTCTGTTGCGCACCATTAAATAATGTACCAGAAATTGGATTTTGTTCATTACCGCACATGTCCATTATTCAGTTACCATATCCATTAACATCTACTTTGGATGGTTGGTGCATTTGGGCAATGCACACGCACTGCAAAGAAACGATTTTGCATTGGCTACTGCATTGCTTTACGTTTAGAACGAGGCTTTTATATGTAATCAAAGTATAATATATTGTTAAAAGTGCAAGAATATGTCAACTGCCATTAAAAAAAATGTACGAACTTCACGACAACTAGAACTACTTGCGCAAGTTCGTTACAGAACAAAAAAAAATCAATCATTATAATTTAAGTATAAAATTAATTTCTATGATTGCGAGCCAAATGTGACATTAGTTTACTTCTCTTTGTTGTGCCCACTAATACTTTTAAGTGTTAATCACACTGGCTGTATTTTACAGCAAAAATCTCTGCAAGAAAATTTTTATACAATGTTTTGCAAAAACTCTGTAAAAGGTATGCAAGCTTGTAAAAAAATGTAACAAGTTTTATGTATTGCAGAATACATAGTAAGCAGTTAATCTTACTTTAAAGCTGCAATCATAATGACAATACTTATAGCAAGATTAATTACTACGTATCCTTCAATAAATTAAAATCGTCCGCGTTTCTTAAGCGGCGATCACAATGGCTATTTTTCTCGCAAGATTCCATGCAAGAATTAAGTCAAGCATTGCTGTGAATCTTACAATTTCCTGCAACAACAACAAAAAAACAAAAACAAAGATACGCGTTAACTGTAAGACGGTGTGCAAGAACCCACACTTTTTAAGTCCTGCAAGAGTATTTAAATATTGACAATGTGATTGCTGCTTTTACAGCGGTTTCTTGCACACTGACTCGCACAATACAAAAATCTTGACTTTTTGCAAAAAATAAAAAAGATAACAAAACATGTGCAAGATTTTGCAACAATTCTTTTGTCATCAATTCTTACACAGATTAATGGCGGCAAATTGAATCCGTGTGATCGCCACTTTAATATACATGTATAGCCAGTGTGATTGCAGCTTTATTGAGAAAAAAGAAATTATAAAAAAACATAAGAAATAATCTATAATCTTGTGCAAAAAAAAACATACAAAGACTTACAAAAAACACATACAACACAAACAATTACAAATAAGACAAATTCTTTCTTGTCTAATAAAGCAAAGTGAAAATTTTGTGCTTTCACTTTTTCAATAATAATAATACGTTCGCAATAATAAAGAACATCGGCCGAAGAATTTCTTTTTTTTTTGTTGTTGATTTCGTATTATCCGATCCATATTATCTGGTATTAGTAGCAAAATTAAAATTAACACATGGGGGGGTCCGTATTAACTGAATCGTTCTATACATCAGAAGCGAAACATGGAACAGCTCGCAACAGTAGTAGCAGCAACATAGCCTTTTCATATAATATATATATATTTATGTTTTTTTTTTTGACAGCAAATTGGTTCTCAATTTAAAGATTCTAAAAATATCTAAACAACCAATTAAAACATGAAAATATCGCACAAATTATGGTTTTGTTGTCTGTAATAATAATAAAAAAAAATTGGTTATATAAAAAAACATACAAATATGAAGTATCATCATATTTGTTCTCTTAAAAGTTGCCATTTGCAAAGAAACTATGCAACAAAAAAATAGTAATCCATCCATTGATGGAATTTAAGATAGAAATTCTGTGCGCAATTAAAAATACCGTTTTGCCATCGATTAATTGAGAAACAAATACCGCTTATATAAGAAGAAAATACGTACTGAAACCAATGATAATTAAAACTAATGGAATGAACTCTTTAAAAAAAACACACACATAGTAGTAAAAAAAAAATGAACGAAAAATTTAAAACAAACGAAAAAAAAAATCAATCTAAACATATCACTAGTCAAAAACAACCGTTTCATTGAATAATCATTGGATTTTTAGAGGCAAATGCTAGTTTTTTTTTTTTTTTTTGCTTGTTTTGTTTTAGCTTTACCAATCACAGTCTTGACATGACCCAAAAATCCAAATCATTTTTTTTAGCGGTAAAGCAGACTTAGAAAGGAAACAATACGGATAGTTAGTGTGGCAGCACCGATTACAACAACGACGATCAATCTTTCAGAGAGTCACTTTCGAGATGGATACAAAAAAAAAACACTATCCATTCTACACTGCCACTGCATTGTTATCCTTATTCGTTTTGTTCGTGTCATTATCCAACGGGGTCACTTTTTCAGGCTCCTTTTCATTTCTACTGCAACATAATAAAAATAAAAAGTATTAATAATTAGTAAATTATGACTTTTTATATAAGTAGCCATTTATCTTTGCAAAATATATGGTTCTTCTGTATTTTAGAAGCAACATTTAGGCCACATACTGAAACGATGCAAAAGAAAAAGCCTACGTTTTTGCTTAAAAATTTCTTACACAAACTTAAAAATTTAAGCTTGTTCTGGATTAAGCCATGCTGGAGAGTTGTTTTTGGGATGCATTAACATCACGCAAACGTTTTCTCTCTTTAGGAACAACAATTTAATAAAAGTTAAATTGTTTACAAAACTAGAATGGTAGAAGATTTTATGCTAAATGTTACTTCATGGCAATATCACATACATTGGATCGGAACGAATCGAAATATTTTGTTAACAAGCATTTCAATGGAGTCCCCCGCTGACGGTGCGTTTCCGATCTGATCCTAGTTAAAATTATCCTAAAGTAATTTACTCTCCATACACTAAAACTTTGCAAATAAAAGTTAAACTTCAAGATAAATAACTGCATTTAACTATTTGAGTCTATGGAGAATTTTTAAGTTTAGCGTTGTTTAAGCTTAGCTTAGCCTTGAGTAGCGTGTCATAATATCGTTGTAATTAATGTAATAACGTGTGACAACGATTGTTCATATCATGAAGAAAAGTTTTTTAAAAAATTATTAGGCACCGCAGCATTCTAGTTTTTATCAAACTTTGAATCCTTCTAAATGTTGCTCCTTAACCTTAAAAGAGATATTGCGGCGAATTTTTTTAAATGTTTAATATGTGCGATTAAAAATTATGCATAAATTATTTTGTATGCTGATAAGCCGGGATTACCCTGAAAAAACATTGCGCGGCATGTGGATTGCGGCAAGCGACATCATGTAGCGCACTGATGCATGCAGTGCACACAAAATCTTGAAGCATGCGACATTCCTATTACACCGGAAGCTACAACTGTTTTGTACCGCCTGTGTTTATGCTCGTTTGACCACAACGTTATATAGGTGTAACGTGACTGCAGCATGCGTCATCCGTTTGTTTCCAACGGCGACAACGTGCAACATAATGCACGAGTCACATTTGTAGCATGCCACAGAGGAAACATTGTTCGTCACTTCGCATGCAACAGGGTTGCATGCAACATGATGCACAATGTATAATAGGTATAATCACGGTTTTAATACATTTGTAGCCTCCGGTGTAATAAGCATGTCGCATGTTGCAAGATTTTTTGGGCGCCGCATGCACCAGTATGTTACACGATATCGCTTGCCGCAATCCGCATGCCGCACAATGTTTCCTCGGTCTAATCCCGACTTTAGATATCATGAGACCACATCCCAATCTATTACCAATATTAATAGTGCAATGTATATGCTTAAGAAGAAAAATCCATTCATTTATTTTCTGAAATTCAGATTATTTCAAAAATTACATTTTCAGGTTTTCAAATTTCTAATTGAAACCATTCTTGCTGATGAATCCTATGAATTTTAGTTTAAAAGTTTTATACATTAAATTACGACCTCGTATGTTACTAAAATTAATTTTTAAAAATTAATTTCCAGTACATTTACTTTTTTATGCATAAAACATTCAAAAAACATACAAATTCATAGTCTAATATTAAGTTCATAACCTAAATAACAAAACATGCTGCTGCAAGGTAACACTTTTTGGTTAAAAGTCTAGACACTCCAGTGTGAACGTGTTGCATGACTCCATAGACGCAATGTTAAGCGAGATTTGATGTTTCGAAAAAAACATGGTCCCGATTCTAGGCACCTTAGTGCCTTTAAGTTGAATTTTTTTAAACGATAATTAACGTTGTAAACTCTTCTTGAATGTTGTGGCCAGGTATTTAACACGTTCTTTCTTTTGCAATATATATAAAGGGATTTTTAACTTATATACAATTTTGAATTATGCTAATTTGTTTGACCCATGTTAATAAAGACCACCGATCTTAATAAGCTCCATTTTGCTAGTCACTTTTCGGCTTCTTTAAAAACAATGTCAGCTTTAAGAAAAATAGAATGTATTCCTTAATATGTTCTACAGGTATTATGGTAAATTACGAATTGACGTTTAGTCGCTGCCGCCATTTAGGCAACTTTTGAACCGCAAAATTGACCGTGTACGTTGGAGAATCTAAGATTTTAAGTGCCACACATGTTAAGAAGTTAACATTTTGTCTAATCATTATATGGTTATTGGCTGTTGCATTGTTACAAACAGGAGAGGCAATTTACAAAAGTAAATTGTGAGTAGACTTCCATATCTACTCAACAACAACCAAAGGACACATTTAATAAATATTTTCCTGCAGCATAAAATATTTTAAGACATTCTTTAGAATAGAAAATGTATGGATTTTTCTTATTTATTGCTTGTTCAAAACATGAAGTTAGAGACCTACATAAAAGCCCATGTGCTTGAGTAGAGAGCTTGGATTTGTAATTTTACGAAATAAGTTTCAGGACCTGGGGCCCGTTTCACAAAACTACAACTCTTGTTAGTAACAAGTAAATTCTTCAAGTTTGTAAAATATCTACTTATTACCATTTCACAAAAGTACAAGTGTATTCACTTGTAATTACAAGTGAATTTTTACAATTTTACAAGTCGCATTACTTGTAAACCGCAAAAGATAACTTATAGCTAACAAGTTGACAAACTTGTTACTGACACTTGTTCCCGAATCCCAACCAAAGATTTTCTACCTAACTCAAAAGGTAGGTAGATTGTTTTACAAGTATTTTGAAATTAAACAGAAATGTCATTATTATCTTGTATTTCTTTTAAAATACATAGCTTATTTCCTACTGAAACACTTTTATACGTTTTTGACGCTATGGAACTAACTACACACAAAAAACAAAACGACTATTTAATGAATACTGACACACTACACTTGTTACAAACAAGTCAAATTCCCAAGTCCCAACAAGTTGTTAACCAACAACTTGTTACCTACAGTTGTAAGTTACAATTATTACTCACGAGACTTGTAGTTTTGTGAAACGGGCCCCTGGTGGCCTTATGTGGTTATTGCACTGGTCTTTGTTTTTTTTTGTTTGTTTTTACAAAATGTAGGTCTCTAAATTATGAACAACATTCTAGTCTAGCAAATGCAATATGAATTACAGTGCTTAATTAGAACCAAAAATAAAATAGTGACAACTTACACCATTTTACTAATGCAACACAGATTAATTAATAAAAACAAATAAACCAAGTTATGCACTGATAACTAACTGACGCACAAAAACGTTACACCAATGTTAGTAATATTAATTACAACCTAATGGAACTTATGCACATCCATTATACATACAGGTATACTAAATATAAGACTTAAAGCAACCATGCAACAGAAATAAAATGGCCACCCATGCAAAACCTAATTAAGTCTACAATATACGTGCTTGTAGAACTTTAAAACCCACCCGTCAATCATGGGAGTTTCTTCGGTAACGTCTTTAGCTTCATCATCCTCGACCACAACCGGCTCGTTAGCCACCATCATGGTATCTTTGCTACAGGAAGTAGGGGTGAAGGTTATATTAAAGGACATGCTTAATATTATTACATGCTTTCGATTAAATGGTACTAGAACAAACAAAAAAAACAAAAACAAAACAAAAACCGTTGAGCCAACATTGGCCTTAGCATTTACCAAGTCACCAAATAATTCCATTAATTATTACAATTTACCAAACCAAAGGTAACATAAAGTACCACATAAAATGTTATGTTAATAAATTTACATCTAAGCTAAAATATTCTACATAGAAATTTGTCGCCGTGTAAAACAACATGATTGTTAATTGAAATAATAATAAAAAAATCCGATTTTTACTTAAATCCCGATATTGGATTTTTTAAATTAATTTGGTATTGGTTAAGATGGCTGAATGGATATTTATTTTGTTTTTGTATCCCCCCTCTGCCCCAGATGGCGAAACTACAGTGGCTATACGTTCTATAGGAGGTCCCCCTCCCCCACCCGCTGTTTTGGGAAGAATTTATATTTTTCAAGCAAATGTTTTTCAGAAGAAACATTACGAATTTTTTTAAAACGTTTTTCTTTTAGAAACTAGAATAGTTGGTGCTGATGCTAAAAAAGGACAGTTTGAAAAAGGCGAAAATAGTTTTCATGTATTTAATCTTTCACTATTCCAGTTTTGAAAACAGTTTGATTTTTTTTGTAATGTTGTTTCTAAAAAAAAATAAGTTCACTTGACGTTTTTGCATCAAAATTTTCCAAAAAACATATACGGAGTAGCTCCATCATAGGGGACAAAAACAAAATAATTATATATCTATTCAGCCACCTTAACACTGAACACCCATTAACTTATATTTCATAATATATAACTTAAACTAATAACCTTTTACCTGCAATATAAATCATTTGATTTAAGTGACGTAATTTAAATAAATCAAACCTTATATTGACTTAGTATAAATAGTAGTAAAATCAGTTAAGAAAAATCTAGAATAGCAAATAAATAAACAGAAATTCAACAAAATAGAAGCCACAACATCAACGGAATAGTTGCAAGAAAACAGATGAGAATCACAAGTAAACATTGAGCCATTTGACAGAATAAAGACAAGACAAACATGCAAACGTAAATAAAAATGCACAAAAATGCAAAAGCTTGCTTTGAAGTTGCTTTGAAGTGTAATCCACAGAAAATAATCCAGAACAATAATTTATAAAACCAACACCATAATTACCAACTACTGTTAAACTCAAATGAATGAAATTAAAGAGAAAATAGCAGCTCTGATTAAGAGATTCGACAAACGCGTCAAAAGATTCGAGCAGAAGAAGTGTGACATGTCTCACCTCGGCTGAAAAAGTGGCACAACTCACAACAACACTTTTTTTTGGAAAATTAGTTTAAAGTTGCATTTTTTTCTATCCCAATCTATTGTAGGAGAGCCAAATAAAACGTTATTGTGAGTAGCTAACACGATTTTCGCACCAAACGAAAAGTTTTTTTTTTAGTTGTGCCACTCTTCCAGCCAAGGTGCGATGTGTTAGACCTATTGATTAGAATAGGGACATATGGCAATCATTCTCTCCTGAAGTGAAAATCTAAATTAAAATTATTTCCTGACAAACAGAATATATGAAGAGTAATTGTTAATAAAACTGTTTAGTGACAAACTCTAACAAGAGTTTGTTGCAAGTAAATATAAAAAAAACCCCTTCGTTTTTCAGTACAAGCTTTAATTTATGCTAAGATATGTTTTTGTTTTTGGGACTGCAGGAATGTAATTTTTTTTATTTTGTTGAAAAGTACGTTATTTAAGGTACCATCCAATAACGGTGGATGTGCCATATGAGGATTCGTCAAAACTTGATTAACAGGTCGCACAAGTAGACGCTGCAGTGTACAAACTTATGGGGAAGTTGGTCAAAATAGGAGAAACAAAACGTAAACGGACAACTGTCATGTCAACTTAAATAAAAGCTTGAAAAAAGCAAAACTGTGGTTGTTCTAATTATTAATTAACTAGTGGGGTAACCCGTCATAAATGACGGGAGCATCTAGTTTCTTTTTGTGTGACTGTCCGGTTGTCATGAAGCAATTCGCCTTGACCAATTGTGTTTTTTATAAGCACCTTAATATTGTTACAGGTGTGCGAAGACAGGGAGATACAGTCGTGTGCCCCGCCCCTTTATGACTGTCAGACCAAATATCAACCAATTAGAAATTGAAAAGAACGGGGCATGTGACGTCAGACCAAATAACCAATTCGAAATTGAAAAGAACGGGGCATGTGACATCAGACGACATAACAAAATAATTAAAAGTTGCTGGCCCTCATAAAAAGGCGGGGAAAACGACTGTATTTTACTGTCTTTACTTGCCTGTCCTTACTATTGTTTGGATTCTTGGATCGGGAGAGTGCAACATAAAGTTGACCATGAGAAAAAAACAGTTCATTTAAATTTCAATCTGATTAAGTTTTTGTCCTAAAACAATTTACCATAAAGAAACATTTGCCCTAAAACCATTTACCCTAAAGGAACATTTGCCCTAAAGGGACATTGCCCTAAGGACATTTGCCCTAAAGGGACATTTGCCCTAAAGGGACATTTGCCCTAAAGGGACATTTGCCCTAAAGGGACATTGCCCTAAGGACATTTGCCCTAAAGGGACATTTGCCCTAAAAAGATATTGCCCTAAAGGGACATTTGCCCTAAAGGGACATTTGCCCTAAAGGGACATTTGCCCTAAAGAGATATTGCCCTAAAAGGACATTTGCCTTAAAGGGACATTTGCCCAAAAGGGACATTTGCCCAAAAGGGACATTTGCCCTAAAGGGACATTTGCCCTAAAGGGACATTTGCCCTAAAGGGACATTTGCCCTAAAGGGACATTTGCCCTAAAGGGACATTTGCCCTAAAAGGACATTTGCCCTAAAAGGACATTTGCCCTAAAGGGACATTTGCCCTAAAAGGACATTTGCCCTAAAGAGACATTGCCCTAAAGAGACATTTGCCCTAAAAGGACATTTGCCCTAAAAGGACATTTGCCCTAAAAGGACATTTGCCCTAAAGGGACATTTGCTCTAAAGGGACATTTGCCCTAAAAGGACATTTGCCCTAAAGAGACATTGCCCTAAAGAGACATTTGCCCTAAAAGGACATTTGCCCTAAAGGGACATTTGCTCTAAAGGGACATTTGCCCTAAAAGGACATTTGCCCTAAAGATACATTTGCCCTAGAGACATTTGCCCTAGAGACATTTGCCCTAAAAAAACATTTGCCCTAAAGGGATGTTCCCCTAATGAGTAGTCTAAATATACAGTAATTGGTTTTAGGGCAAATGTTCCTTGAGGGCAAATAGTTTTAGGGCAAGTGGTTTTAGGGCAAATGTTCTATTAGGGTAATTAGTTTTAGGGTGAATGGTTTTAGGGCAAATGCTTTTAAGGGCAAGTTGTTTTAGAACAAATGTTCTATTAGGGTAAATAGTTTTAGGGTAAATGGTTTTAGGGCAAGTGTTCCTTGAGGGCAAATAGTTTTAGGGCAAATAGTTTTAGGGCAAATAGTTTTAGGGCAAATGGTTTTAGTGCAAGTGGTTTTAGGGCAAATGTTCTATTAGGGTAAAAGGTTTTAAGGAAAATGTTCCATTAGGGTTAATTGTTTTTATGGCACAATTGCCTGTGATAAACTGTAGTTTAATTTTGCTACTATTATCCCCTCCCCTTTTTATATTTGAAATAGAAAATGTGTTTTTCATTTTCTCTGGTGTGCGCATGCGCGTCGTTTTTTTTTTACTAATTTCATTTCAATTTCAGTCACCCCCTCCCACTTTTCCTCCCTCCACGTTTCTCTCTCGCCCCCCCCCCCCTTCTACACTTTCCATCCAACCTTTTCCCCTCTCCAATTTAATATCATGGGGGTTCTTGGATGGGGAGGGTGCAACATTTAGTTGACCTTGAGAAAAAAAAAAGCTGTTCATTTCTTCATTTATTTAAATTTATATAAATTCCGATGTGCTTCAATGGTTGTACAGCGTTACTTCAGACAGACAGACAGATAGATACACAGATCTGGGATATTATATTATATATATATTTTGCCAGGTCTGTGTATCTGTGTGTCATCTTTCTTTCTTTCTGCGATAACGCTGTACAACCATTGAAGCACATCGGAATTTATATAAATTTGAATAAATGAAGTTTTTTTTCTCAAGGTCAACTATAGGTTGCACCCTTCCCATCCAAAAACCCCATGATATTAAATTGGAGAGGGGGAAAAGGTTGAAAAGTGTAGAGGGGGGGAGAGAAAAGTGTAGGGGGGGGGGGGGGGGAGAGAAAAGTGGGAGGGGGAGAGAGAAAAGTGGGAGGGGGTGACGAAAATTGAAATGAAAGGAGTAAAAAAAGGAAAAAACGACGCGCATGCGCATAATTGCCTGTTAATTTTGCTCCCGTCATTTATGACGGGTTACCCCACTAGTATATATATAATTATTAATGTGCAAAATGCCAAAAATATTGTGAAAAATGCTGCACAGTGTGAACTCAGTTAAAATACTGACAATATGAGTATTCTATTTAAAGCGACGATCGCATTGGCAAGTGCAGTGCAGTGTGTTCTTGAATTAATTGTAATGGGGCGATTACACCGAAAATCAACACGGGCCTCAACCTCAACATCTCCGATTTTGCTCAAATTTGGTACACATAATAAGGACCATATAAAACTGTTATGTATGAAATTTTAGCCTGTTAACTTCTGTAGTTTTTAAGATATGACTGTTTCAACTTTGCGAAAAACCTCAAAATTTGGCCCAGGGCGGTTCAGTGATTTTCAAATATCTCTTGTTATATGCTAGGTAGAATCAAACTGTTGGACTAGCATATAACAGGAGATATCTGAAAATTACTGAACCGCGCCAAGCCAAATTTTGAGGTTTGTTGCAAAGTTCAAACAGTCTTATCTTAAAAACCACAGCGGTTAGTAGGCTAAAATGTGATACATAACAGTTTTATATGGTCCTTATTATGTGTATCAAATTTGGGCCAAATAGGAGATGTTCACGTTGAAAATGGCTACTTTTTGTGTTGATTTTAAATGGAAACACCCAATGGCCAATGTCATAATAATCTTGCACACCGTCTTAAGGTCTTAAGACTGGTGTACACCAGCAATACACTTGCGACATATTTTGCACAAACTGATATCAAAACCAATGTAAAGACTTCTGAGAACAACTTAGCCAGTTGACATAACTTGATAGATTCTCTCTCATCAATATGTGAATCACTTCCGTGTAAAACACTTTCTCAGCCCCTCTCTGGACATAGAAACTGATTTTCAGACTGGTTGAAATTTCTGTCGACATACTCCCATAGTCTCTAGTTGTTTTTGATCAACAAACTCTCCCAATTAAGTTTTTTCGTCTTTAGTTGTTTTAATATTTTTTTATAAATAACCAATAAATAAATAATATCTTGAAGCAGAAAAAAATGAACGAACGAATGAATAAAATTTTGAATTTGCGAACAACGAAACAAACTAAATATACCAAACTAACCAGACAAAAACAACTAGAAACAAAAAAACGGTTTCTTGTGCGAGTATGTTGAACAAGTTCCCAGTTTGCTTCGTTGTCCCATCCAATCCCTAACCGAAATTTTCCCTTTTGTTTTTCTTTTTCTTAACAAAAGCATTGCAACACACATGGTGGCACAATATGAATTTTTGAAAATTGATGTCTACAACAGTAGATAACAACGTCCAACCTGCCTGTACCTCATGTGTAAACTAAACTATTCTGACATATGTTGCACAAGCTGGCCAGACATTCGATGTCTGGAAATATTGCTGAAAACACTTGCAAAGAAAATTGCATGTCAGTGGAAACACTTCAGCAAGTTACTCTAGAAATAAATGTCGCAAGATTATTGCTTGTGTATTTGCACCTTTACAAAGAAAACGCTCATCTTTGTTTTTTCTTTGCAAGAAACTCTGCCATCTGTCAATCTGACAGCAATATTTGACTTATTTTTTGCAAGCGAACTAGCCAGTGTGATCACCGCTTAATGGTGATCAAATTGTTAGAAAAGTGCAGTTAAAAGACCAGGCAATGATTCACATGATGTATAATAAAAAAAAGCTTCTTTTTTAAACAGACGACATACACGCAAACAAAAAGATCAAAAACATTTAACACTTTTTCAGGTAGCTGAATAGTTATTTATTTTATGTTCCCCCCCCCCCACTTTTCCGGATGACGCCACAGCAGTGACTATTATGTTCTATAAGAAGTCTCTTCCACCCACATGCAGTTTTGAGAAGAGCAAAGAAATATGTTTTTAAAGCGAACGTTTATTTAGGAGAAACATTACAAAAAAAATTCAAAGTGTTTCATAAACTAGAATAGTTATAATACTAAAATAAACTACAAAAATAAACTTTTTATGACAATTTGAAAAAGGCGAAAATAGTTATTTTATAAAATGTCAGTGAATAAACAAAAAAACGTGTTACTTTAAAACTGCTATAAAATGTTTATTTTTAGAGCATAAGATACTAACCATCGAAAAAAACAACAACAATTTGAATCATTTTGTAATCTTGTTTCTAAAAAAAAGTTTACTTGACGTTTTTGCGTCCAAATTTTACAAAAACGTCTAAGGAGCTTAGCATTAGCGACTGCCATAGTGCCATCCTGGAGAAGAAAAACAAAAATAAATTTCTATTCAGCCACCTTAAGAATGTTTTCTTTTTGGGAAAAAAACCTTAATGGACTATTTTTTCGTATTTGAAAATTTTGTCACAAATTATTGAATACTTTTAAGTAGGGACGGGCCATTCACATTTCGAATCTTTCGAATCCTAACATAAAAATACTGTTAAAAACTTAGGTAAAATTAGTTTTAACTCTATTGACGTTTCACTAACAAAAAACCCGGCGATTGTTGCAACCGGGATCACCAATATCACCACCTTGTGGCGACCCTGAGTGCCACACTGTTTATTATTAATAATTTAATATTTAATATTATGTCATTTATTTGTATCTTCTTAATGAATAACACAGGATTCTTATATGAAGGATTCAAGAGATTCGAGAACCTTTTAGGAATCGGATTCGAGAAAATCTAGGATTCGTCCCACCTCTAATTAAAACCCTTCAGAAACATCCAACTTTTAAATTTTGTTTTACTTGAGCAAGGAAAACAAATTATACAAGACCTTTAAAAAAAACAAAAAACACAGTAAATTTACTCACTTATCCTTAAGTTTTCCACCTCCTTCTTCCATCGCTGCCTCTTTTACCTTCTCGCTCGATGGCTGCTTCTTGCAAACGTGGACACACAGAAACATAAAAACTCCACAACTATTTGCAACATAGCAGCTAATGTCGATTATTATTAAGATGACAACAAAGATGATAACTGCAATAGCAATTATTATGCCGAGAGACATGCCGGCCACATTCGCTTGCGGCTCGCTCGAGTCATCTGTATGAAAATCGGTTCAAAAGAAAATCAATTAGCATTTTGATTTACTGGTAATTCCAAAAGTTTAGCAATAATTAATGTTAAAAGACTAATTTAAAATCAAAATTTATACAACATAAGGACTACATTGTGAGTGGAGTTTTAATTTAGGCATGCAAAGACAATATAAACCACAAAACAAAGTTAATAAATGTCATAAAATGTAACTTGCAAAATGTTTATTTTCATTTTAACCTTCATCAGTGGTTCACTCGCTCACTTTTTATGTATACCATCAAAATCCAATTTTGTACAACATTATTAGGAGTTGCAAAATAACTTTTAAAGAAAAAAACTTTATGAAAACTAAAGCGGTAATGATTAATTTTTTTGAATAGTCATAGCAAATCCTTCTTAATTTTATTTTAAGAATCACAAAACCATTCAATATTTAATTTTTTTCATATGAAATATTATTAAAAATAAAAAAAAATGGCTGACGGTTCGATTACAATCCTTAGAGCCTAGAAGATTAATATGATTATGATTGTAATCGAAACGTCAGCCAATTTTTTATTTTCTAGAGGTGGGGGATAGAGGAGATGGAATTAATTTGTGTGTGCCCTGCACATTTAATTCGTCCTAATCATGTCACATCCTGAGACTTTACATACAATAAAAAGTTCAGGACACACGTAAGGGTAACCTTTCACTAAGTATCAGAAACCAAACTAAATCGAAACTTTGCTAACCTCCACATCCACACATATCTAAATAAATGTTCCATAGAATCATTATCAGCACATGAGAGTAAATATTCGCATGGTTGCCACCAATTTCCATTTCTGAAATTCCCCGACTTTTGAAGGTTTTCTTTATTAAAGTTGAATACTTTCTAAGTTTTTTCAAAAAAAGTGTTTGCATTGTAATAATAATGTCATGTATACATTTTCCCCTGTTCGATTTTTGGCCGTTTTTTGAAAAAAACCAAGTCTTGGCTTTTCACCCATTTTTCCGAATTTTAAAAATTCTTGAATCCTTGTGCGTTTCGAAAGTTTTGTGGACTTCTGAGACCAATTGAGCGCTCCTGAGGCATTTTTAGGGCTTTTAGATCATTTAAATATTTTTCGACTTTTGGCCGTTTTTTGAAAAAAGCCACAGTCTTGGGCTTTTGACCTACTTTTTTTCCAAATTTTGAAAAGTCTTGAATCTTTGCCCTTTTTCAAGCTTTTTGAGACTTCTGGACCCCGTTTGGCCCTCCTTTTAATGGCGTGTAAAAAAATTTCGATTTTTGCTCGATTTTTGAGTCACTGGATTTTTTTTTGCTAAATTTCTTGAAATGTACATGACTTTTTTGAAAATCTCCAGTTTTTCAGGCTGAGTGTCAACCCTTGTTCACAATAGGGGAATTGATCAAAATATTTAAGTCATATAAGTTATTTTGAACATTTCTTAAAAATTATCAGCTGAATTTTAAGAGGTACACATAAAAAGCTAGTAAACCACCGTTTAGAAATTATTTTTAAAATAAAAAATAAACACATTTAATTTAATTTCTAAAGGTGCGTCCACACTATGCAGATTGGCTTTAAATTAACGTTGCCACTCGGTATTGTGGAATAGGTGGGGACATGTCAGTGGGCATTGCCGACAGGCCGATCGGCCTGCCGAATCAAAACCGAACGACGTCGGTCTCACCAACAGATGCCGAGCTGAGTCCGAACCGATACCCACCCAGTAGTGTGGACGTCAAAGTATTTTCAACAAAGCTGATCGGCTTTGGCGAGCGGCAATGCCAATTTAAGCCGATCAGAATAGTGTGGACGCGCTTTTAGAACGCATGAAGTTAAAAGGTGAAAAATTTAAATAAAAAAACGCAAAAAAAAAACACATGCTTATTAAATATGTAATTTTAAAAAAATGAATAAAAACCTAAAGGAGTGATTCTATTTTCCACCTTTGAAATACTAACATAGTTGGGATCTAATGTAAGAAAAAATAAAATTAGAAAAAACATTTTAAAACAAGTATAAATAAAAATAAAAATGCTAATAGGTGTTTGGCCAGCAAAAAACAAAACAAAACAAAGCAGTCAAAAATTAATAACTATTAACTTGCAGGCATTAAACAAAGCAGATAAAGAACTACACACGACAACAAAATACAATTCAGGAGCAAAACAGTGAAAAGAGAGGAGTACCTTTTGCCGTTTGAATGAAGGCAAGACGTGGCAGACTGTTGCCGATACTGTTCATTGCTCTCATCTCAATTTTATAACGTGTGTCTGGTTTGAGGCCTGTAATCATGTAAGACGTTTGCCCCGGATGTGGTATTTTTTCAGATATCCATTCTGAGGCTAATTTTCCACTAACATTTGTTATCTTGAAAAGTAAAACATATGATAATAAATAAATTAAACAAAAACACTGTTCACAAGCAAGTGATAGTTTCGCATCGACGCTATGTTAAGATATCCAGCTACACAAAAGCAGTTCTTGTAACCGAGTGCTTACATCCCTGCCTCAGTAGTGCTAGGTCACGAGATCGATTCTTATGTTGTCAGAATGAAGAAAAAAAATGACTCGATTGACGCGTTTTGTCATATAGCGCGAACGTGCTGCGTGCCTAACCTTTGCTTTATTAGCCTTGAGATCAGTTGCGACGTGGCACATGTGTCAATCAAAAAAAGATTCACGTGGAAATGAAATCTTTTATTTGAAATGTCACATAGGCAAACCTAACTGAACCTAAAACCACAAGTCACATTCAATCGCTTATTCACAGCGGGGTACTATAACGTAGGGTCGATTCGAAACTAAAAGCGTGCAACCCACGAGGATGTTCCCATTTATATAAAAGGTCACGCTCAGAAAGTCTTAAACTAATGTCTTATTTCACCAACATTCTTACCTCGGCATAATTAATTAAGAACGCTAGAATTGGTTCACCGTTATCAGCTGGGATGTCCCAAGTGAGTTCAAACCTTGGAGAAAAACAAAAAAATATTAGATGCTACTATAATATAATAACCATGTGGCTCAGAACCAACGTGCCACTTTGTCGACAACCACATTTGACGTTCAATTATAGCTACATTGAGCACGGCCAGTAAAGAAACTTTGTGTAACATTTAGTTTTTACAAAGACCACTATTAGAATATTGTTCTGCCCGTTCACCAATTTGGGATCCTTTTCGAGTTAATCTATTACATGAAATACAAAAGGTACAGCGAAGGGCCGTGTAACACTCTGCAGTTCACCATTTGGTGTTAATGCTAACATTGGGGGCTTTGGCCCCCATTTCCCCTCTATCCCTCCCCTTCTTTGAGGTCAATGAGACAGATAGGTCAAATTAATATCCTGTTTGTCTCATGAGGATGTGGATGGATACCATTTGAGGCCGCATCCCTTGGGCGTTGAGTGCACCGACCGCCCAAGGTATAAAGGTTTGTGTGTCTCAAGTAATTCGAGGTCCATTCACTTACTCACAAAATCTTAGTTCACATATCTTGGGCCTGTCGACATCGCAACGTCGCATCTAAAACCATTTATGTAGTTTATAGTTGAGAGTGCATTAAATAGTATAACAAGTGAATTACTATTTGTCTTTCGCCAAGTTTATTTCTCTCTTTTTAAATCTGTAAGAAACAGGAATACCAGAGAACGATCCCTGGCACTAAGGATCATATAAAGGTAACGATTGCAACTTCTTCTCAGGAGATTCAGATGGAATTCGAATTAAAAAAAGAAATCCAACCCTGATCCCGTAAGAAGAGGCTCTATTTGTTACAGCTGCAAGGTTTGTTAACGGTAACTAAATACATGTATTCCGAAAGTGTAATTAACCCACATGCTAGATAAAATTCAGTGAGAATTACTAGCAAACCGTAGAGCTGAGGTAAGCCTTGCTTTTCTTGAACGTTTCCTATCGACAGAGAACAAATCATTGTTAGATGGAATTCTTACTAGAAACCCCCGTTTAAGTACACACAGTCACTCAATGCTTCTTAAAGAAATAAGAGTTAGGACTGATGCATATATTCGTTCCAAATGTATTTACACTATGACATTCTCTCAAATCGAAATTGACGATGTCTAAAACCCCGAAAAAGGTCTAAACCGTGTAAATTACAACCGCTTATGATTGAGAATTTTCCCTCGTTCTACATGGCTCTAGAGCTGCTTGCAGGTGTACCGAGTTGAATTGAACTGAATTGGCAAAATCTAACAACTCAAGTGACTGCAAAACGAAAAGCATTTCATTTTGAACAGATGCACATGACATACTCAAAAATTGTTTTAATGCAAACTGTGTTGCACTATTCAAATACTGACTTATAACAATTTTAACTTGCGCATGCCTCGTTTTTTAGCATTGTCTATAGCTGCGCTAATACAGAACAGGCAACACCTCACCAAATTTGACACAAAGTATTTTAAATATAATGTTCAATAACTAAAAGAACCTACAAGGTGGCTGTCTAAAAAGTGACGAGTCTGTTTCGAGCCACACTCGGTATACACAAACAAATAACCTGTTACCTATCGGAATATTGACTTTGAGTAACGACATCTTCTTTAGCCGACGTTATCGGAGGTTCCTCCGGTGAAGCCTTTGCTGGCATTGAAAATGGCTCATGAGTATACCAAACTCCTTCACCCACTTTATTAACGGCAGCCAGTCGAAAAGTGTATTGCTTTTGTGGTTGCAATTTTTCAAGCAAGTATGGCGTTCCAACATCCCAGATTCTTCGCTTTTGGACTCCACCATCCTCTTCTTGGTATTCGACAGCAAAGTGCGTAACGGGAAAACCTTCCACCTCGTCGGGACCGATGAAATTAAATATCATAGTCGTTGCAGTGGCTTTTAAAACCACTTGCTTGATCGCACCAGGAGCACGTGCTAAGCTTAATTCGATTGTCATGTCTCTGTCACCGAGTTTGTTAGAGGCTCTGCATACATATGGCCCAAACAAACTGATATCGACGGGATAGATCTAGCAAACAAAACGTAAATTAGCCTTCTTTTTCATTATCGCAACAGAACGTTTACTTACAGAAAGAACACTAGTTTGGTCAGACTCGTAAACTTTCACATTTTGATTGTTGGTAACCTCATTACCGCTAAATAACCACGTAATTGTTGCATTCGGAATTGCAGTTGCTGAACATGAAAGATTCACTGGGTTTTCGATCCAAGACCATTCGGTCACTTGCGTCGTTGTAAATTCGGGCGCATCTGCAACAAGAGTGTCATTGTATTTTTAATAAACAAGTTAAGGAGACCAAACTGAACAAACATCAAACTGAATAACAAACAAATTGTTGGCTTTTATTCAGTTTGGCACAGCGGCTTAGCTAGGGACCCGCCCGACCCGCAACTGCGCGGGCGGGGGGAGCAGGAGGTTTGGGGGCGCAAAAAACGATATGAAAGTCGATGTATTTTCAAAAATAATTGAATAAATTAAGCAAGTGATTCCGAATCACTCGCTTAATTTATTCAGTTATTTTCGAAAATAAATCGAATTTCATTTCGTTTATTGTGCATAGACATTTTTTTTGGTTTAGTAAAATTAAGAATTTTTTTAAGAATTATTAAATTAAATTAGTCCACTGTTCCGACTGTTCCGTAATTTGTTCAATGTGAGGAACGGCCCCCTGCAACAAGCTTCATTTTACTAAACCTAACATTCCGACTGTTACTACTGATCGCCATTCTTCAAAATAGCACCTTCCCCCCAGTATGAGGCTAAGTGGAGGGGGATTTAAAGGGAGCGCAACGTTTTAAGCAGCCCGGGGGGGGCGCAAAGTTTTGCACGGAGGGGGGGGGGCGCAACCAAGCCTAGCTACGCCACTGGTTTGGCATTTGTTCCAATTGGCGCTTGTTCATGCTGGCGTGTGTTGAAATCGGCGCTAGTTCAGTTTCACGTTTACGTGACGCTTACTCAGTTTGGTGTTTGTTCAATTTGGGGCTTATTCGGATTGCCATATGTTCCAAATAGCGCTTATTTAGTTTGTAGATTATTTAGCGCCACTGTTAATGTGGCTCGACAGTTGAAATTCCCATCCCTCTCCCCGCAGTTTTAAGAAAAATTAGGGTTATTAGGTAAACTTTTTTAAAAATAAACATTACGATAAAAAAAAAACTCAAAAGTGTTTAAGAAACAAGAACAGTTGGTGATGTTGCGAAAAGATTTTTCAGATTTTTTCTTGATGATATCTTTCAAAATAAACGTTTTATGAATGTAATGTAAACTGGGGCTTATTTTTGAAGAAAAAAAAAACTTTTAGCATAATTCTTCAACCACTATAGTTTTGAAAACAATCCACATTTTTCATAATCATCTTCCCGAAAAAAAGCTATTACTATGAGTAAAAAACTATAATGAAAAAAAAAAAATTAACTGGCGATCACATCTGTAATTTCACAAAGCTTCGTCGCGTTATTCCCTGCAATAATAAATCGTGATTTCTAGGGTAAACATTTTCTTGCATAACTGGCACCTGCTTCTTGCAGAAAAGTCCATTTTCGTTTTTCTTTTACAAAACATTGTGCAAAATTCACACCAATATTTCCCTAATTTATTGCAGTGAATCTTTGTGTGGATGTTACCAATGAGATTCAGAATCAATGTATAACTTACATTCCACTTGTAAATGTCCAACAGCAGAAACAGAGCCGCCTTTATTACTAGCAGTGCACTGATAAAGTCCATCGTCCATACGCTCTACAGAAGAAAACTCCAAAGTGTACACTTTTTCGTGTGCATTGCTATTGCTATCTGTAGTCGACCGTCCGCTAACAGAAACGTGAACACGCTCCTGAAGAGGAAAAAAAACAGAAAAAAAAAAACAGAACTATAGCAACTAATGTTCATGAAAGTGAAACGGGAAGACGAATAACTTCTGGGAGCAAATTTCACCTCGGCGTAGGTATCATCCTCTTGATACATGTACGAGGTATGAGTGCCCATGTTGACAAACTCGACCGTAGCCTGTGATTCGGCGTGAACGTCGCACGACAACCTACCCTTTACACCACTGGCCACAGTTATATTTTCAAACTTCAAAATTTTTGGCTTCACTACAGAAACACAAAATCAATTAATTAATTAAAACTCACAAATTAGTTAAACATGAGAAGTGCATAAAATAATTTTCACTATTACAACTTATAAGATTAAGTTTATATTGCAGTTTGAAGAAAAAAACAGTAATACATTCTATTACTGAAGAGAAAAAACTCATTCTTAAGAAAGTGTTGTGAACATTATTTACGCACTTTTGCGTACACTTCTATAGATCTTGCAAGAAATTGAAAATGTGATCGGTTGTGTATCACTACTTATTTAGTTCTGTACTTTGCTGCTCTTCTGTTAATTACTTACACTTGAAAAGCACGAATCAATGACGTAGTTCTTAATATTTTATTTTCTCGTAAGGACCTTACTGCAGTGTTTGGGAAAATACTTTTAAAAAGTATTTTAAATAAAATACAAAATAGTTTCATGGAAATGTATTTAAATTAAAATACAAAATACAAAGTTTTACTTTTATTTAAAATACTAAAATATTTACTTCATCTTATATGTATTGAGGAGTAATAACTGTTGGAAGCATTTGTCACTTAATCTATTCCTTCTTGGAATTGCTGTCAAAGCGGCATTTGAGAACAATCCTTTGAACAGGGGGAATGCAACTTAAGCTGCGTTCAACTTCATGAAGTCAGCCTTGATGCTTGGAAACTGGTGCAATATACTTGGATGTCTAACATTCGTTTTTCTTCAATGTAATGAAGGCAGTGCCAATTTAACTTTGTCAAAGTTTTGCCAAAGTAAAAAAAAATCTTTTGAAAGTAACAATTTTTTTAAATAGTAATTTTTAGTAATTAAAATACTAAAATACTATAAATAAAAAGTAATTTCAAAATACAAATACATTATTTAATGGACGTATTTCAAATACAAATACTAAATACAAAAGAAGTATTTAAAATAGTATTTTAAATACTCCCCAACACTGGTGTCACCTTAGTATTAAGTTGGTTTATAAACAGCTGATTTTTGAACTACGATTATATTCTGTCCTTCAGGAATAAAATTAAGAGAAGCTAGAAAGTGTTTTAAAAACTAAAATAATTGCTCAATCACTGAAGAGTATCTTCATGTTTATATCTTTCAAAATAAACTTTTTACACACAAAAAAAATATTGTCTGCTAAGCATCGTATGCTTAAAACTCAAGTCATTTTCAACTGATATACAAAGTTTATTTTGAGAGCTATCAACATGAAAATATCTTTAATCTTTGAAATATTTTAATATTTTAAATATAATTTTAAATATTTTAAATATTTTAAAAATCTTTAAGTGATTCTGTTGCACTTCTAGTTTCTAAAACACATTCAAATTTCCCTTCATTTCGCATCTGAAAAACAGAACAATCAAGAGTTCGAGGGTTGTTTGAAATGTAAAACCACCTTATAAACGTAACCACACACTGTTTAAAAAGAAAATGACTCTAAGGGCGAATTTAAACTTTTTTACTTTGGATGTACATCGAGGATGAATCACCTGCCGGTGAAGGTGCAAGACAAAAGGTGAAGCAATTTACACCTTGCCATGGTTGAATTCACAACACAAAATAGTTTTAAAACAAAACAATGTTATCTGGGTGGCTGTTCACTTCTCACTGGATGCACAGATTTTTACTGAACTACTAGTTTACACTTGTCACTGACGTTTCACTCACTACTTTTCACTTTGAATGTTCACTTGGAATGAAATGAAGATGAAAACACTATTTACACCTTTCACTGCAGATGCATCAACTGCGATGTACATCCAAAGAGAAAATGCGCCCTAGGCAAGGTTTAAAATATGCGCCTCCACACCCTATGCGATACTTAAAATTTGCGACTCGGTTGTATACTGTACCATACATCCGTCAACTCATCCATCTCCCTGCCTACCAACAAGCTTACCTATTCCCACCCATTCACCTGTCCATCCATTATATGCTCAGCACGCGGTAAAATAAAAATAAAAGGGTGCAAAAACGACAGACAAAAAAGGAATAACAGCATTTAAGGCCAATTATTTATAATTATTATTGGCCTAATCAATTTTTAGTAAGAATTAAAATTAGTAATCGTTCACTTTATATAAAAAAATTACACTTCCTTAAAATGTGCTCCTGGGACTTCTGCACCCCAGGCGACCACCTAAAGTTCACCTAATGTTGACGGCTGGCTCGACTGATGAACACTCGGGCATGTTACAATTAGCAGTGGCTGGATCTCCTACGCGCACCGCTAATCTCATTTGATACCTTTTCCAATTTTTATCATGCTCGCCACTACGTCTTGGAGGTGCGCCACGTTAAAACCTTTAAATTGGTATAGATATTGTACGCAAGTTTGTTTTCGTATAACCTCTAACCTCTAATCCTTCGCCTATTAACATAGTAAACTTTGAGTTTCTTTCTTAAGTTGCTTCAAACAACATTTGTAATAGTTTTGCTGTGACCATGGCTACAATTTCTCACTAAACAAAAAAATAAAAGCACTTCAATCTTACCAACAACAGTCAGAAAAGTTTGACGAGTATCTTCGCCTGCAGAATTATTTGCAATACATTGCACAGATCCATTGTCTCCTTTAGATGCCCTTTCGATGACTAACGTACCGAGCGTTTCATCGACTAAGTAACCTGGGCGGTCCTTCAGATTTGCATTATTCTAAAAAGAAAAGTGGTGTTTAAAAAAAAAATTCGTTTTATTTTTACATTCTTGTTCTTCAGAGCGAGTCTTTCAGCGTTGGTTTCATTAAATTACCTTGTCTTCCCAAGAATAGAAGGGTTTCGGATCGCCAGTGGCCATACATGTGACGACCACACGTTCGTCCTCAACTACTGTCAACGCTCCAGTCAAGTTATGGATTCTCGGAGGAGCTGAAAGAAACATAAAAACCACATTACAGCCTGCAAAAAGCAACATGTAAGCATAGAAACCACATCAATAGAATCGGAAGCACTCACTGTGCACTTCAACACGAATATTGCGTTCTTCGATTTTCCCCGTAGCCAAGACGCGTGCACGACAAGTATACTCTCCATCATCTTCCTTTAATATGGGCTGACAGAAGATTCCTTCATCAGTATTCTGACATCGATCACCTGTAAAAAAAATTGGTAGTAGGTCATTAACACTTGTCATTTTTTTTTTCTCAAGTCACTATGCCGTTAAAAAATAACCTTCATTAAAAACAATTGGCTTTGTATTTAGCGACCAGTCTACTTGAGGAGCTGGTTCTGCACTGACTTTACACCGAATGTAGCCACTGCTATTAGCACGAGGATGTTGAAGCGGTGGCACATCCACCCAAGTTAAATCCACTACAACATAAAAAGCAAAAATTCATGTCATGCCACATTTACAACACATGAGAGCACCACGGTAGGTATTTGTGCTCGAGTAGGTTACGTGGACGTACTGTACGTCTTCAGCTCGAACGCAGTTTTAAGTTCTCCACCTTCGTAGTCAGCTACACAAGTGTATATTCCCCGATCACTTGGTCTTGTATCTCGAATCAGCAACATAAGTGTACCTTTGGCAAATTCAGAGTATTGCCTGTAATAAAGCGAAAAGAAAATTATTATAAAGACCATAAAGGCATAATGGGGTTCATCAAAATTGGCAACATCTTCGTTGTAACAGCACTAAGAAGCAAATTAACTTCGTTCGTAAATGTTATGTTCATGACACATGCAGTTTGTTTGAAGTATATAAATGTTGCAGTAGTAAGAGTGTCAGCTACAACAAGAACAGAATTTACAAAATGCATTCAGCCATTTTTGAGACAAGTAATATTAATTACTTAAGATGTAGCTGAACATATTCTAATGAAAAACCTATGCACAATTCAAGAAGTTATAAAGACGTTCTGTCTGAAGAGTGACTATGTACAGTCATTTTCAAACAAACTTGCTTTAACTTTTCAAACGTCTACTTCATATTTTTGTAGAACACAGTAGTCATTTAGGCATTATCTAAAGACACCAATGGGTGCATTATAGAACGAGATTTTTCAGGTAGCGTTTGAGAACGTTGAAGGAACTGTCTGAATCAACTTCTGTCGCTTATTTAGTAAGACGAGAAAAATATAAAAGTCAAATGATTGACTAATGCTTTGCGAAATTGTCAATTAAACGAGGTTATCCTATGATGCATCATAGGTTGTTTGTTGTTTTTTTAAGGTGGCTGAATAGATATCTATTTTAGGGTTGTCCCCCCCCCCCCACACACACATACGGCGCCACTACAGTGGCTGTATATTCTATAGGAGGTCGCCACCACCACCAACCCAGGGTTTTGAGAAAATTTGTTTTTCAAGCAAATTTCTAAAGGAGAAACAAAATAGTTAAAGCGAAAAATAGTTTTTCATGAAATGTAAATGAAAGACGAGTCAATTTCAAATCGCAATTAAAATGTTTATTTTTTAAGATAATGATGCCATACGAAAAGACGTTTAACATAACGTCGTTTAAGAAGTGATACCATGTAACTGAGATTTTTGGTGCTTTTGAGGTTTTGGCATAAAAAAAAAAAATCAGGAAAAAATAAAAGTGCATCATTCGGAAAATGTCGCGAAATAAACAAAAATTTATTTTAAATGATATTGACTGGTAGAGACTCTGGTAGAGAGTGTTCAAATCCATTTAATGTGATTTTGCGAATATTTTGAAAGAAAAAAATTGTTTGCGATGTTAGTTACGGTGGTATCACTTCGTAAACGACGATAATCTTCTAACAGTCTAGTTTTGCGTCCAAATTTTCCAAAAAAAAACATCTATGGAGCATAATGGTAGACAAAAACAAAATACCTAGTCAGTCACATTAAAATATGTTTGCATGTATTCTGTATGTGTTGCTATTGATAGCAGGAATGTTAGTCACAGGGTCACCCTGCAACTAATCAATGCGTTCGACATTGAGAACGTTTAGTAAAACTATATATAAATTTAAACTTTAAATTTAAACTTTTTTGTCATAGATTTTTTTTTGTAGGAGAAGGAAACGAGTTGATTTTATTTTTCAGTTGCGGTTTGCATGGAAGTACTGGCTACAAAATTCTAGGTAGGCAATAACCGGCATCGGCGCTTTGTCTCCCATCCAATATGTATTTTTTAGTTGCGAGCAAAGCGAGCCAAAAAAACAGCAACATTTTTTTCAATATAGCATTATCCATGTAAACACGTATGGAATCGAAATAGTTTTTAAATTTTGGTTAATGTAAATTTACATTTCACAGTTACAAAAGAGGCTCTCCAGGTCTGAGAAGTTCCCGAGAGTTTCACAATTTCTATATGCTTAGGGAGCTTCTTAGCCAACGGCCTTTCAGTTTTGAGAGGTTTTGGATGTCTTGCATTACAAGAACATCCCGACGCCTTCACACTTTTGTTATGCTCATGTTGGCTTGTTTATCTAGTAACTTTTTTAATTTTCAAGTAATACAGTATAGTTAGAATTGTATATTTTAATGTGCTGTTAACAATTAGTTTAAATTACAAAAATGTAGGTGTTATAGTTTTTGAAATATGTATCTAAACACATTACGTGCACCACTAGACATTATATAAAAAAAGTAAATGGTTGACGCAACGGCGCCATGAAGGACCGGCGCAGGTGGCATTTGCCGCCTTGCTACCCGAGCCAGTACGTCCCTGGCGGTTTATAACTTAATCATTACAATACCGGTAGTATACACATCTGAAACGACAAAACCATAAATTCCTTCATCCAGCTCCTTTAGTCATTTTAAAATACTAATTACTTGTAAAAATTTCTTAAATTAATATTCTACAACAAAATTTAAAGAGAAACTGTTTTTTGTTTCTTCTAAATATATAACAGTAGATTACTTTTGTATTTGTGGGCCATATAATTAAAACTTTAATGCAAACTATATTAATGGGTTCATTTAAAAAAGAAAACACCTGTTTTCTATTAAAAAGCACAACCAATAATTAGCACCACATCAAAAAAAAAAAAGCTGAGCTATTTGAAGATGGTAGACAAGTTATTATTTTAGACTGTTAAGTATTTTAATAACACAGTACACTCTACTGAAAAAGCGTTTAACAAAAAACTATTTTGGTAAAAATAGACAAGCCTCATAATGATTATGTGTAAATACTATTCACGTCTAAATGTTACCATAAAAAAGCCCGTATATGGTACAATAAATAGTATATTAGCATTGTAGCCGTGTCACCGCATTACATTCAGAGCAACCAGCCTATTAGGGCTATTTGAGGAGACCATTAAGAATGGTGAAAACTTTATAGGAACAGTCAAACGACTAAAAACTTCTTAAATTGCGTGTAAAGACACAGCTGATAATAGATAAGAATGCCTGGAAATTGTTCAGCCGCTTTTCTTCTTTAGAATATTACAGTAACTACAATGCTAATATCACACTGCAAGGAGTGCAAGAAACTTTGACCCTTTTCGCACAAACAACGTTTGGTGGCCGAGTTTGACTGCATAATGTAGTCGGTTAGTCGATCATCAAAACCGACCACTCAAGTGGACTACAGTGGTTAGAAAGTGTTCCTAGTGTTGTTGAGTGAACTGCAAAAAAAAAAAAAAAGTCGAGTCGAGTGGTCAAGTTTTGGCGACAAGCCAACTACATTTTTGCAGTCGAATTCGTGCACCAAAATAATTTGATTCGTGTGATAAGCAAGGGCTCGAATTTTTATGCAATATCAAACAAATGTTCTTCAATCTGTGGCCCAAGAGCCAATTGTGAAGTAACAATCCCCCATTTAGATAAACCACGAATTATGTTGTTTTTTAAATCAAAAACACTGGTTAGATGCTAGAAGACTAGTTGACAACTTAACATGTAGTCTCTAACCAGCCTTTTTTGATTAGAAAAAAGCATAATTGATGATTACTTTACAAGTGGCACTTGGGCCACAAATTGAGAAACATTTACTTGACATTGCATGGAAAACGAGCACTAGTGATAAGGCCTTTTAGGCGTTCTCAAATACACCCAGTGAGTCAATTACGACACATTATCATGATCATGACAAGATGCATCCTAGCCAACTATGGAATTCAAATCACTAAACCAAACCCATATGCTACTCTTGCAAAAATATTTTCGCTGTGTGTGTGTCAATCAAATTAATTATAAAATTTCCAATTAAAAGTCTTCAAACGCCTACTTGAACAATTTCGTACAAACAGCCGAACAAATTTAACTTTTATATTCGTTCTCAGATGAAGAATAACATTTACGAACAGCTATTACTTATTTGATTTCATTTTTAGTGCTATCAAAAAAAGAGTGAACAAAAAATTTGATGAACCTAAAGACACCTGGGCACAAACCTGATTTATTCATGTAAACACAATTCGAATAAGTAAAAGAATAAACTGTATCATCATTTCAACAATAACAAAAGAAAAAAAGAGAAATAAGCAAGCTACAAGAAAAACAAGCAGTCACTTGACACTAGTAATAAATACAATTCAATTATTCTGTGACACTGAAATTAAAGACTGTCATTTCTAATACGGTTACTACAATTCTAGTCTAAAAAAACACATAATTGCCATGCTCAGAAAAGTAGAAAAACTACAGGTGTTTTTACTTTTAAAGAATCATTATTATCACAGAAGTTATGAAATTGTTTTATTTTTTTAATAACAAAACGAAAACGACTATAAGGGTTATAAACAAATGGCGTTATCTAGTGGTGGTTGGCACTTGCGCGCGCGGTATGGATTAGTTTTTTATCTACGGTTTTGATCATTTCCACAATTTTTCTCGTGGTCGCTACTATATGAGTAGCTTTTTTATTTCTTTCAAAACTTTGTAAGTTATTGGCCAAACTTATGTTGATGTAGCTTTGTAATCAGTTTTCAGAGCTGAATCGATTCCTATAAAAAATCACAAAAGTAAAACATATCTCATAGCCACGCGAAATTCAGGTTGCGTTTTCTTAAAAATTTAAGACACCGGACTTACAAAGTTTTTTAAAAAAAAGTTCCTTGTAAGATTCTTGCAAGATTTGCATAAAACCGTTTGTAAGTGGGCAACTCACAACAAAGCATTTTTTTGGATACCTGAGCTCGGTGCTGGAGGAAATTTATTTATTTTTTTTCATTTCCCATAAACATACAATTAACTTACAGTGTATCAGTGCTGCCATGACTGACGTTTATCTTATGAGGATCAGGTATTCTATCAATACTACCTAGCTTGCCTGGTAAATTCAAACTTTTGGATGCATGAAAATCACTCGCATACAGGATGCAACCCAGGAATCGCATCACATCTGAATAGTGTGAATAAGCCCAGAAAACATAACACGCCTTCCCTTCACAATTTTCCAAAATAATTAACTTTTGGCACAAAGATTTTAATGTTTCAAACATGCTCTACCCAAGTTTTTGTCTTGTTTCCTGTGTCTTTGTCTTAACTGTTGTTAATTTGCTATTCAAATATGATAAACAGCCATTTCATTTCGTAATGTTACTAGCCGAATAGTGATTAACTACTGCAAATTGCCCTTTCTTTTATGTCTGTTGACTAAGGCATTCACAACATTTTAGAAACAGTACTTGAGCTTGGTCACTACTGTTTGTGACACAGAAACACCCTATATAGAAAATATTTAGAGCTCTCAGTACAGAAATAAGAGCAACCAGAGAGGATTTCATAAAATCTTCTATGCAGTTTCATTGTTATTTGAAGCTGGGGTCACACTACTAAACAAATTGTTGTAAAATGTAGTGCAATGGTAATGGAAAACAGGACAGATCTATTTCTTGTTGTTGTGCAAAAATTATCGCAACTAATAGAAACACAATCTTGGATATTTAATCGTCTACAATGAGGCTTATTCGTAATTACTCAGCACTACTTATTCTGATAGAAGTGTCCATATTATGTCCTCCTACGCAGGCTCCATACCCATGATACCCCTTTATTTTCAATTGTCTTGTGATGTGAAATATGTTATGCATTAGGTATAGAGCCTGCATATGTGACGACCCAGTTATGATCCTTCTTTAATTAGAAGGAGCAATTCTAAATCCTGTTGTCGTCTGCTAGGCTGCTATAGTAGGCAGCCCGGCAGACGACAGCCATTAAGGAGGGACAGTGTGTTGTTAACCCTGATGCTGTGTGCATGTGTTGGTGCTGTGTGCTTTGTAGTGGCCAAGATGGCCACCTTTCATCATCTCCTTTGTTCTTCACTGCTTGCACCAGGATCATCTCTTTTTGCCACTTTCTCTCCTGGCTGAATTAGCCAGGAGAGGAATAAGTAAGTGTGTAAGTGAGTGTTTTATTGGTTAATAAACCTTTTATTCATTTATTCTCTGAATAAATATCATCTTTTATCTTACAACTATACACTGTGTCCACGTGTCACTCATTTACTGGGGAAGTATCTGGGAGAGGGTGGGGTATGCTGGTGGGGATATGCCGGCTCCACATCGTCCTGTTCGGCCAGTACTTTGCGTCGGGTTCCACGGTGGGATCCATCGGGGGTCCACCGTGGGTTCATCGTCGTGTCGGCGGGATATCACCGTCGACGTGTGGCGTGGGAGACTCCGGCCCATCGTCACTCAAGGACCACGTGAGGCAAGAGAGGCCGTCCGCGTTACAATACCAGCCCCTAACGGAGTCTGGATCCGGTAAGTTGGGGAAGATTTGCCGGGGTTGTTGTGGCGGACCCAAGTCGGGTCGTTACACGTAGGAGGACATATATCGACACTTCTATCCGGATAAGCAGTGTCACGTAATAAGCCTCACTGATACTATGAGTCTATTACTATTATACAGTCATATGCCACACTTAACGCAACTTCAATATAAGTTGACTAAACTGCATACAGGGACGAACTGAGCCACAGAGAAATGAGAAAATTCCCGGTGCCCCCTCTTAAAACATTTAAAGCATACATGTGCAACGTATATATTTGCTATCCGGCAGACACTCTTGATGAAGTTGCATACACTTCCTCTTAAAGCTCTAAAATGCCTCAAAGCACTTAACTGGCCCCAGTCTTTGGCTTTTTTCAAAAAACGGCCAAAAGTAGAAAAATATTTAAATGCTCTAAAAGCTCTAAAATGCCTCAGGAGCGCTCAACCCAGAAGTCCCAAAAAGCTCAGAAAAGCACAAAGATTGAAGAATTTCTAAAATTCGAAAAATGGGTAAAAGCCAAGACTACATATTATAGTTTTTGGCTTTTTTTCAAAAAACGGCCATAAGTCGAAAAATATTTAAATGCTTTAAAAAGCTATAAAAAAAAAGCCTCAGGAGCACTCAACTGGCCCCAGAAGTCCTCCCTTTCCTTTTTTTTTTTATTCGTAACTCTAAATATGACCCTTTCATAGAATAATATGAGTGCCTGTCTGGTGATATTTGCAATTACGAATATGCATACTGTATATTGCGAGAGTAGGCCTACAATGGCAGCGGTGCTGAGGGCAGGGCAGGGCACCCTCAAGTTTTTCCCGGTAACATTTTACAAGTCCAGTCCGGGCCTGACTATAGCTTTATACATTTACATTGACTCCAATGATGACTTGGTCAACGATGATTCGATTAACAATACGATTATTGACTGTATTTCATATTAATCATTTAATGCGTTTGACAACACATAAAATTGTTGAATACTGTGACCCTAGCTTTTAAATTACGCAAAAAGATACCTGATCCTTTACAACAATCTTTAATCAAAGAGAAAAACTGCCATTATACTTGACAAAACAAGAGACAAAAAAACACGTATGCCTACTACCACCACCACCACCACCAACCAACCACTATTCTAAAACCTAATGTCCAAACATATGAGCTTTTTGCACTAGATACACATCTGAAACAAAAAAGTTCAACTACTTAATGAAAGAATTGGGGGTCTAGTGTTTGACAAATGCAGACTAGCAAAAGCCAAAATGCAAGCAATTTGAACTTTTGTTGTAATGAAAGAAAGGTCCATTCATTTCTAAACACAAAGAACAAAAACATAAAAACACAACAAACACAGAAAGAAAACAGAAACAGAAAACAAGTTAACTAAATTGTAATTTTCTAAGAAAAGCATTTTCAAAGACCACAGAAGAGGCTTTTTGATTCAAATAACAAGAACCTCATCCACCCCTATTTAGAAATTTGCCTATTTAATGGAGCACAATAAACAATCTGATGCTACAGTAGATACCGTTCATGTGACTAGCAACTACGAAATAGAATTTAACATGCTCAAGAAGGAATCTTTTTTCCCGCAGAAAAGACTGCAACAATGGCATTAAAAGAGAGGTCAACCACAAGCCATTTGAGATTGTCATAAAAATAAAATGAGTCTGCATTGAAAACTCTTATGAGACTTACATGAACTCTCCTCTCCTCATCACTTTTAAATGGAAAAAGTGCCACTCAGGCTTCATTCGGGAACGCCTTCTTCTGTTGCATTTGGTAGGAGCAACGTGGAAGTGCCACGTCATAATAGCAGCATTTCCAGAATACATGCAGCCATATTCATTAGCGAATTGTGTTGCATTACCTCTGCGTGATGCATCCTAACCAAGTGTTCCATTCCAATCACTTCTACTGTGCATCCTCAACATGCAACATTTTCAAACAAAATTACTTAAGTTTTGAAAAGTTCTGTGCAGAATTTGTTAGAGCAGCCATAATAATTTAGGCGTTCTTGGTTGAAGCATTTCTGTTTAATTTGGGAAACGCACTACAGTGTACAATTGAATAGTTCAAAAGAAGGCGTTTGAAAACTTCAGTAATTTTGTTTTTAATATAATTGAAACAGACAAGTTGCTAATGCTAGAAGTTATACAAATTTAACACTTAGGTTGAGGCACACAACCATTAACGCATCCAAATTTGACTGATAAATTGGCTGCATGTATTCTCTAATGCCGCAGTCACACTTGGCTGGTTTCCCAGCCACTGGTTGCTGTTGGCTGGTTGTAGCGCTCTAGCAGCATAGTCTGAACTGCTACTAGCAGCTGCTTTCTCCAGGGGGCTAGTGATTTCAACAGTGGCTGGTGAAGTTGGACATGTCCAACTTTAGCAGCTACCAGTTGGTCATGTGACTCCCTTCTTGCTGCTGCCATCTAGTGTGAACTTTTTGTTGCTAGTAGTGGCACTAGTGGTAGTTGAAACTCCACTGCTTGGGTTGGTTGTTGTTAGAGTTTGTGTTTTTGCAAGATGATGATTGGATGACTTGCACTGCTAATACCAGCAGTGACTAGACAAGTGTGAACCCAAAGCAGCTGCTGCTTGCTGTTGCTGCTGCTAATAGCCAGCAGCAACCAGCGGCTTGTAAACCAGCCTAGTGTGACTGCGCCTTTAGTGCCAAAAAAAATCCACACAGGTGTTTCCAAATGCACCCTTCAGTCTTTTTCAAACCAACGACTACCTGTTCGGTAACATTTCATATATTGGTCATCTGTAATATTTCCAACCTACTAATTATTGTTTTAAAACTCCTTTGTTTTGTAACTGGAGTTAGCATGATTGTCTGTCTGTCTATCAATTATATGAATATCTCTTAAAATGTGCAATTGCATGTTTGATACTATAAATGGTTATTAAATGCATATTTTAAACATTTTTATTATTTTCACCTGTCAAAGAATGACAAAATGTGCGTGTTTCTGTAGCCTACCCTACTTTATAATTTTAAATACAATTAATTGTCGCATTATCATGTTCATGCAACTCCATCGCTACTTCTGTACATTTTATACATGACAATAAAATATAAACGCTAATAATAGACTACAAGATAAAAGAGACATTAGACAGAAATTATGTTCAGCTTACAAATTATACAAAAACAAATTTAATTTAGCTGGTCTTTTTTGTTCAGGAACAACAATGATCATCACACTAAAATAATAACTACAGTGAACAGAGGTATTTCAATTCAATTCAACTCAGTACACCTGCAATCAGCTTAAAAGCCATGTGGCAGAGGGGAGGGATTGTTCTCGATCACAAATGAATGTCATTGTTAAAATTGAAATCGTCCTAACAAACGAACTATCAACTGGAAGAGAATTCCACCGCCTAATAACATTCGGGGGAAAAAGACCAAAAATAGGCATCAGTTCTAGCCATTAATTAATTCTTTTAAAGTCTTTGAATGCCCGTGTCTTCCCTTACGAGGCTGTATATTTAATGTCATTAAATAAGGCAATATTATCATCTGTCAGAAAACGTCCGAAAAGGGTAAGGGCTTTGGTCATTTCTTCGGCCTGTGAATGATTCCCATTTTAGTTCCTCAAGCATAGAAGATACACATGTCTGTATACACGTATCTTACGTTCACAAATCTTGCCGCCCTACGTTGTACCATTTCTATGTCGTGCTTTAAGTTACTTCTTAATGGGCTCCAAATTGGGGAACAATATTCTAATATAGGCCTAACTAACGTAAAATAACAGACCTCTTTTGCATTTTCTTTACAATGTTTAAGGATGCGTTAGAAAAAACGCAACCTGTGTTAATCAAGGTTAATTGACGAAATTATATATATATATTAAGCCAGGTCTGTGATTCTGTGTTTCTATGACTAACGCCTGTACAAACAATTAAGGACAAAAACCTTGAACCATGTCGGAATTTATATAAATTTAAATGAATGAACCGCTCCTTTTCTCAAGGTCAACTATATGTTGTACACTCCCCATCCAAGAACCCCATTGATATTAAATTGGAGAGGAGAAAAGGTTGGAAAGTGTAGAGGGGGAGAAACGTGGAGAAAAAAAGGGGGCGGGGTGACTGAAATTGAATAAAGGAGTAAAAAAAGGAAAAAACGACGCACATGCACACACTAGAGAAAATGAAAATCTCATTTTCTATTTCAAATATAAAAAAGGGGAGGGGATAGAATTTCTTTTGCTCCGCCCTTTTATGAACGTCATCAATTTCTAATTGGTTTGTTACTTGGTCTGATGTCATAAATGGGCGGAGGAAAAGAAATTTTAATGCTGGGCACAACTGCCTGTGAATTTTGCTCCCGTCATTTATGACAGGTTACCCCACTAGTGCTTTAAAAATAGTCAAAATTTGTTTATTGTATTTAGGGTCAACCAAGTAAGGCAACAAAAAGAATAAAATAAACTCTGGTTATTTTTTTATAAGTGACTTGAAAAAAAAAATTGAAAATGTTTTATAAACTAGACTAGTAAGTGAATTAAATCTGATTGATTTAAATCTTTTGTTGATATTCTGCCCATGTAGGCTACAGAAAGCGACCTTTGCTTTGCTTCCGCGTTATACCGTGGTCTGAACCAGGGGCCTTATTACGGAAAGGCAATACGAAATGTCCTACGACAGTAAATTATCCTATTAAATCCCTTCTAAAAGTCACAAAAGCAAACTACGAAATAAAATTAACATGACAAATATTGTCACATGGACTGCAATTGAGGAGCCAGACCCGGTTGTCACACTATAGCGTGCAACATACCAAAAATATTTTTTTTTCATTTTTTTAAGTAAAGTGTACATAAAATAAAGCTAAAAATGACGCAGAAACTTTGTAAAAAAAATCTTATATTATAGCTATTGTCATACTATGTATACATTTACATTATTTAAACATATCTACTCTTTGTGTTGTTTGTGTCAAAAATGCTTTTAGCAAGTCATAACACACAAAATAAATAACAGCATGCCAAAAAAAAAATGTAAGCCAATTCTAGTATGTGTAAAATTTGAATTGTTCAGCATGTATATGTATATAGGTACTATTGTTTCATATTAATTCTTCTCGGCTTTGAGTATGTTTGTGTGCAGCTTTATTGTCGAAGTGTAAAATAACCTTATCAAATTTATCGCATTACACCAACAATTACAAAATAGTAACTCAAAAGAGCCTTTAATTAAGAATGAAGAGAACCATTTTTTTATTATATTTGGCTCTCGAGCCAAACATTGGCCAAGTAATAGTGGCACAATATTTAACTATGTCGATGAAATAAAAGAAGAAACCAAAATTAGATCTTCTTTGTTCCAGAAAACAAAACAATAAAGAAACTTATTACACATTAACCGAGTTAAAAAAAATCGATGAAAAACAAAAGAATCTTAGTGCGCATAACGAACACTTTTAAGTCAGCTATAGAGCAAGAAAGAAATCTATGCAATTGGAGGAGCAACTGTAATAAACATTTTCAAGTTTCCATATTACAATGTTAGGGGGTGCCTTTGCGAAATCATCTATACTCTGGTCAAGTATAAGTGGCTTACAGTTCACGGCTTAAGAGGCTACATCGCAAAATTACTTTGAAAAATCTCCACAAAGAGAGCTAAACTCAATGTTAAAGAAAAAACGCTAATTTTTAAAATACACAGTCGCGGCAATTCATTTATTTTTCGTATTTAAAGTTGTCCAATATTAAGTTTTTAAAGTGCAATGTGCACCTTAAATATATGCTGATCGAGTGATAGAATGACAAAAAATTGGTAAGTGCGGTTATATTTTTAAAAAACTATTTTAAAATCGCGAATTTCTGAACTCCGTTGAGTACGCGCGCTCCTAAGAAAAAAACAAACATCCATTAAAATTGCTCGTAAAAATACCTAAAAAATAATTTTAAAAACCAGAAACAATTCAGTACGCGCGCCAATGTGTTGGCTTCACTGTGGTTTACTTGTAGTTTTTTAAAATTATTTTTAGGTATTTTTACCAACATTTTAATGGATGTTTTTTTTTTCTTATTTGGGCGTATTCAATGGAGAGTCAGAAATTCGCAATTTTGAAATAGTTTTTAAAAATAGAAAAACACTTACCAATTTTTTGTCATTGTATCACTCGATTAGCATATATTAAAGGTGCACATTGCACTTTGAAAAATTAAAATTGGACAACTTTAAATATGAACAATAAATGAATTGCCGCGACTGTGTATTTTAAAAAATTAACGTTTTTTTTTTAAATAAATTGCCGCGACTGTGTATTTTAAAAATTAACGTTTTTTCTTTAACATTGGGTCTATGGGTTCAATAGAAAAACTATGCTAGCGCTCTTTGTGGAGATTTTTCAAAGTAATTTCGCGATGTAGCCTTTTAAGCAACGTCTAAATAAGGTCCGATGGTCTTGGCTGAATAAATATATTTTGTCCTTCCCGTTGCCTATACCACAATAATTTTACTACACCTCTCATAAAGCCACTCCTTTTCAGTAACTTTTTTCCGTAAGCGTGCAGGGTGTAGTTGGCCAGAGCATTAGAATGAGTGAATTTCCAGGAACATAATCGCTGCTGTTAGCTATAATACATAACAGGCGAACCACACTCACAATAATGAAGAGAGAGAGAAAAAAAAAGTCGATGAAAGTAAGCGATGTTGAGTAAGATAGATGCAACGTTGTGACGGAAAATGACAAGTTCATTCAGTCATTCAAGGCTAACTGATGTCATTCTAATGCCACTAATCAGCAACAGCAAGCTGTGAACTGTAAACCAAATAGACTTGGCCAGAGCCTAAAAAGAATCAGCACAAGCGAATTTTTAAAGACAATTTCAGCGACAAACTGAAGTCGAAGGTCGCTGCATGGGCTGTCATTGCAATGTATTTTTTATTGAAAAACTGCAACTTTGGCAACGTGGGCGACGCAAACACGGCTATGGTTACTGTGTTGAGACTGGCACTTAATATGGTACTGAATACCCTACTCAATACCTTATGGTGTCTGAAGTGCACACCAATCCAGTATTCAATCCAGAAATAGCTAGTCTGTTTCTTGAGGTGAATTCAATACTGGATTAAGCTAAGTGCACATAACCATCATGTTTTGCAAACCCTTGCAGGCGATTCAGTTAACAACCAAATAAACTGAAATTTACTTTGACATTAAACAGGAAACCCTGAAAACCCGATGGAAAGTGACCGTCAGGACACAGTAGTGGCTTCAGTTATTCCCGTAGGGAGTAAACCTTTGTACAGTCAACTTTAACACGAGTTTCTATGGAAAACGTTTGTCCAAGATCGACCCCGTTGAACCCACCACAAACCACGTTGGGAGGTCGAATATGGTCCCGGTTCCTGGCATGGGATGCCATACCTCAACCGGCCTAGGACCGTCACCGCTTTTAAGACAGTAAATGAGTTTGTTTTTAAGGTCACGAGTCACAGCTTTGGTCGATGCTCCGCTACGTTCTTACTCGTAGTACTAGGAAAAAAACCTGAATTACACTAACATGAGTCTGTAGATGAAGTTTTTGTTTCTGGGTTCATATGTTGCAGATGCAAACTCGTTCAAAAAGCAATTAAAATGTTGAGAAGACTCATCTTGCTTGTTTGCAGCAAAAACGAGAGAAAACATTTTAAAAAAATTATGTATGCATTTTTTTTTACATGAATATACTGTATGTTTTTAGGGGGGGGGACAAAAATGCATTCTATATGCAAATCTTGAGTGTAACCTTGGCCACACAAAACTCGCATATACATGAACAACATTACAAAAATAGACTTCTGACAAATCTACACATCAACATGTATCTGGACTTGAAGAATCTAGGCACACAGTTTCTATAGAACAAGCTGAACAACAAAAACAAAAAAAACCTATTTTATTGTACATTTTAATAGAAGTCAATACAATTTTTTTTTTGTAAATAAGTATTTCACTCTTTTGTATATGGCTGTATGTGGCAACAATTAGTTAAAAACCATGAAAACACAAACGGAAAATATCTCGTATGCCGCATTAATAATGAAAAGAAGCGTAGGTCTACACTTGTCACGTATTTCCATTTTGATAAACTTTTTCTTAGGGTGCGCGTTTAGATTACGCGTGCTCGTGCTCGTACTCGGGCTCAGTAAAGGTGGCTCGTCGACAAGACCGAGTAATGTGGATAGACTCGTGAGCAGCGATACACCTAGCACGAGTAACGCAACAAAGGAACTCGTCTGGCTCCGCTTGGTGTCGGTACATCAAAGAAGGGCTTGTCAAGACGTGCAAGTCATTAGACGGGAACGAGCACAGTTTAGTTGATTCGCTGTACTCGTGGTGTTTCTCCCAACAATGAGTACATGATAACAAAACTTGCACTGGTAATTACTTCAGCCATCTCTCATCAAATCCGCCCGAGTCATAGCCTCTCGAGACTGTAACTGAACTCTCAACCCTCGGTTGACAAGAGAACGAGCCCGACAAGTCAAAAGGGCACAAGCCAGAGCACGCGTAGTCTGAACGCACCCTTAACGTATTTCCAGACTACTCGTGCTCGTACTCGTATTCGGGCTCGATGAGGTGGCTCATCAGTCATCACCAAGCCCAAGTAATGTGGACGGACTACAAATAACACTGGTCTGGCTCAGCGTGGCGTTGATGCATCAGAGGTGTTTGTCAAGACGTGCAAAGTCATTGGACGAGAACGAGCACAGTGTAGTTGACTCGCTGTACTCGTGGCGTTAACATGGAGTGGACAAACAGATAATAAAACTTGCACTGGTAATGAAAACTTCGTCGTCGCTCATCGGATCGACACGAGTCAAAAAGCCTCTCGAGTAACAACTCTCAACCGTCAGTTGACAAGAGCCCGACAAGTCCACAATGCCACAAGCACAAGCCCGAGTACGAGCACGAGTAGTCTGTACGCACCCTAAAGGTTCCTCACAGAAAATACCATACTTAAGTGCAGTCCTTGAGAAAAACGTTTTCTATCTTTAAACCTTACGGGAAAGGGTTAAAATGAAAATATGTAACAAGTTCAAGCATTATTTCGAACTGGCCTTACAGTGTGGACATAGCTAGTGTGCAAGCATTAGCTTAATATAGTCAGTGTAAATTGGGAAAATTAAATATATTGGGAAAAAAATGGTAGGTGATAACATTTTTTTTGCTCAATTTGCTTAAACATACAGTCAACACACATGGTGTGAAGAAGCCAACTCATTTGCATGTTAAATAGCGAATACAATAGTCTACAGGACTGCATTATGGTAATGTGCAAGAAGCATTCACAAAGGTCGGGTACTTCTTTCTGTTCGGAATCTACTGTAGGAGTAACACGACTGAAATAAGCAAAATCGTCAACTTTCTAGCAGCAGACGTTAGATGAGAGTGATTGAATTCAAATACAAGGATTTTACATGACGAACGGGTAGTGTGTATTGTAATTGCCTAAACTGCCATTTGAATTATATCTAAGTATTCCATATTTGAGAAGCAGATAGCAACTACCATTACTCTGTACTTGGATAAATGGAAGAAGTTTTCAAATGTACAGTAAAACCTTGGATTACGAGTAACGTTGTCGGCGAGTGATTTGTAAGACGAGCAAGTTTTTTTTTTGAATAAATTTTAACTTGATAAACGAGCGTGGTCTTGCAACACCAGTAGTAAGTATACGCTTTGTCTGAGGAGCATCACGTGATCACAACTGAGCCGATGGTTCGCGTTGATATACGAGTGCTTTGGATTACAAACACGTTCCCAGAACGAATTATGCTCACGATCCAAAGTTTTACTGTACTCTCGAAAGACGCATTTACTAGTGAGCTGAAGATGAAATTCTTGTCTTTTTGAAAAAGCTGAAAAAGAATATTTGTTTTAGCTGAACATTTGTTTAGCCATCTTCAGCTGGAACAAAACAGCTCAGCTTTTCAGTTCACATAAAATTATTTCCAAGCAGCTCAATGAAATGTATTTTATTACACAAGGTAGTTTTCTTATCGGTATCAACGTGATGATGACATCATTAGCTGACCAGCATTAAATATAAGTTGAAATGCACTTTAAGCTCCAATTTGCTGCTTCAGCTGAAATCTTTCATCTTCAACTTAGATGTAAATGTCAGAGCTGATAAGCGGAGAAGCATAATATAGTACAACATTTCTGCTTCAGCTCACTAGTAAATGCGCCTTAACAGTCTCCTAACTGTTGATTTTAAGCTCTGTTCCGGATTACCAAATAGGCAGAGTATTCACCGGCCTATGGGCCCCACGCCTTTTAGGGGCCGTGCGACAACTAATCAAAATAATACTGATCTGATATTAAAAGAAAATTACAATCATGCTTTCACACGCCTCTTCACAAGCCTCCACAGGGTTTAATCCGGCACTGTTTAAGCTGAACTCGTTTTGTTAGTCTCAATAAATCATATGGGTACATTCGAGCTTCTAACATGCAAATTGTTGCATTAGCCGATTACTACACACTTTACGTAATGCAGAAATCGCCTGCTGCTATCAGTTGTCGTTTTAGTTGTTTTTAAACACTTTAGAACAGGATTGTGACTGGACTCATTTTCAAACAAACTTTCAGTCTTTATGCGAACACCTCTTGCACAATCTAGTAAGTAACCCAATCGTAAGCTGGAGTACGTTCTCGAATGCACCCTAAGTAAAAGTAAAGTACTATTATATATTATATATATATTAAGCCAGGTATGTGTGCGTGTGTGGGTGTCTATCTGTAATAACGCTGTACAAACCTTCAAGCACGTCGGAATTTATATAAATTTAAATGAATAAATGAACCCCGCTTTTTTTTTTCTCAAGGCCAACTATATGTTGCACCCTTCCCATCCAAGAACCCCATGATATTAAATTGGAGAGGGGAAAAGGTTGGAAAGTGTAGAGGGGGAGAGAGAAATGTGGAGGGGAAAAGGTTGGAAGTGTAGAGGGGGAGAAAGAGAAACGTGGAGGGGGAAAAAAGTGGGAGGGGGTGACTGAAATTGAAATGAAAGGAGTAAAAAAAAGGAAAAAACGACGCGCATGCGCACAACTGCCTGTGAATTTTGCTCCCGTCATTTATGACGGGTTACCCCACTAGTTCGTTAATACAAGCCACAGAGCTGGCTCACACTACCGTATATAAGTAAAGTAAGGTATGGCAGGTTAAGGTATAATTGGTACACTGTATCATGATCACATACACATAGATTTTACCAAGAGCTTTGGAGCAGAGCCCGAAGCAGTGGAGTGGCATGTCTTTGCTTGGAGCTGGAGCACTAATAATTTTGACTGCTCCACTGCTCCAGCTTTTTTTTAAAAAAATTCCATTCCAATAAGCCAAAATTACTGAAATCTAGCATGTAGGTAAAAAAATAAATTACAATTTAGTTTATTAATTTATTTAATAGATTTCACTGTTAGTCATTTGTGTGATCGAGTAGTCCAAAGCCCTGATTTTGCCGCAGTAGTTCTTTGTTTTGTTCTATTCTTTGTTTTCACTTTCTCTTCTTTTTGTGAAGAGAAAAGACACAAGCTCTAAAATATGTTCTCTTCTTAAAGTGGCTGAATAGATATTTATTTTGTTTTTGTCCCCCTGGATAGAGCCACCACAGTGGCTAACGTCATAGATGTTTTTTTGGAAAATTAGAACGTGCTAAAGTCAAGTGAATTTTTTTAGATACCACATTACGAAAACAGTGAAAATGTTTTCAAAACTAGAGTAGCAGATGATTATCCTAAAAGTTTTTTTCACGTCAACATCTGAAAAAATAAATAATTTATAGCAGTTTGAAAATGACCCCTTTTTAGTTTTTCTTCTTTCATTAACATTTATTTCATAAAACTATTTTTCGCCTTTTTCAAACTGTCATAAAAAGTTTATTTTTAAAAATATAATCAAAAAAACTTTTAACAGTATCATTAATCGATCCGGCAGATAGATGCAGCAGTACGATGTATTTATTTGCTGATGATGCTGTTGTGTACAGAAGAATTAGAAGCATTGAGGACATTGAAATCCTCCAAAGAAACCTTATCACAAGTTATCAGTGTTTAAGAGTGGTGCTCTGTGTGGAATCTACAAATAAATTTGACTAAATGTAACATTATGCGAGTCTCTCGAAAGCGGGAACCTTGCAGGGCAGCTTATACAATGGGGGAAGTTCAGCTAACCCATGTTGATAAACTCAAATATCTTGGCTTAACCTTCTTAAACGACATGCTTTGAAAAGAACACATAGCCAATTCAGTCAGTCAGTAAAGCTAATCACAGGTTATGTTTTCTCCAACGCACCCTTAAACAGTGCAAAGAAAATCTAAAAAAGGTCTCTTATTTTACTGTAACGAATTTGATAAACGGCGTTTTGAAACACCCTGTAGGTTTAAGTATTTTTATGGATGGGTTTCACCTCATGCTTGGGGGTGGGCGGGAGGTTATCTAGACGATACCTCCCTACCCCCCAGGATGAGGAAAAGATGGCAAAAGAATTGTATTGTCAATTCTTATAGGATAGTTCCTGGAAGAATTGACGATGTAAAACTTTTGGCCAGTGAAACTCCAGCCAAGTGTGACGAAAAGGATGAAGAAGTCCTTTTCGTCTGAATAGATAATTGGATTTAATTGTTATTAGAAGGATCAACAAAGATCCTTCTCTATTGTTATATTTTATACATCTTATAGATGTTTTCGTTTTTGTTAATTGATAGCTCACTTTCAGGTCGAGTGTGTCCAAGAGACCTGGACACACCTGGAGCCTTTGTTATCATAATCAGATGTTTGTATTGTATTTTGAGTATAAATACAAGAGCCTGTGGATTGAGAGACAGACCGTTTTTATGCTTAAGACAGAGCAACAACGATGCGATATCTCTCTCTCAATCTACAGGACTCACTGTTTATTGAATAAAGATTATTTCAACTTATGAATTCAATGTGTGGACTCGATTATTTTATGGAAGTGGGACTTAGAATTGCAGCCGCCACTTAGCCGATGTTTCCACCGGACAACGAAGTCTCCAGCAGCCACGTGTAAGAAGACATCTCTACACTATTCTCTACCACAGGTCTCCTGAGGTACCGACCCTTGTGTCCCTGGTGGTTAAGTAAGCAACACAGGAGCAAAGAGACCGAAAGACTTAATCATCAACATCCATTCGACACTTCTAGATGGCTAGCAGAGATCTCTCTACTAACCCTACGGAAACGGGGATGTTACATTACCTTAATTAGACTTATATTAGAATACTTTTCCCTAATTTGGAGCCCATTTAAACGTAATTAAAACACAAAATAGAAATGGTAGAAACGTAGGGCTGCAAGATTTGTGAAACGAAGATACGTGTATAGTGACAGTGTATCTTCTATGCTTCAGGAACTAAAATGGGAATCATTCGCAGGCCGAAAAAATGCCCTTGCCCTTTTCGGAACGTTTACTGGCAGATGATAATATTGCCCTACTTAATGACTTATTGAATACACACCCTGGCAAGGGAAGACACGGGCATTCAAAGACTTTAAATGAATTAATGGCTATAACTGATGCATATTTTTGGTCTTTTTCCCACAAGGTTATTAGACTATGGAATTCTCTTCCAGTTCATAGTTCGTTTGTTAGGGCGATTTCAGTTTAACAATAATGTCTTGTTTCACCTGAATGAGCATCATTTGTGATCGGAAGCAACCCCACCTCCCCCCCTGCCACATGGCTTTTAAGCTGATTGAAATTGTACTCAGTTGAAATGAATTGAATTAACTATTGTAGTTTCTAAAAGACTTTGAATTTTGTTTATAAATTTTTCTCCTATCAAAATCGCATTTATTGCAGGAAGAGAGACCTCCTATAGAACACAATATAGAAGCTCGTAGCCACTGTAGTTGAGCCATCCGAGAGGCGGGGGGGGGGGGGGCGAAAACAAAATAAATATCAATAAAACCACCTTAACCAGATATACTGTATATTAGCAAAACGCATACTGCACATGTGTAATTGAGAGCACCCATTCTTTACGAGACTATAAGCACGGGTACATTGAAGAAAATAACCAGTAGATGGTACCAGCATCTCCAATTAAAAAACTTGAAATTACGATGATGTAATACCCGGCATAGCCGTATAACATGGTGTGTGTTTGGTTTTCGTTTACATTCTCTCTTTTCGCGCACACAGTTATTTTTTAAACATATAATTTAGAAGTGCAATAAGCACTCGAATACACCGTGAATCCATCGATACGTTTGCAAACCCTAGTTTTGAATCTTTTTGTTTTTTAGAAAACAAACATAACTAGGTTTGGCAAAAGTATCAGTGGATTCACAGTATATCATTATAAGCATATCAGTAAATCATTGATGGCACTGTTTAAAAAAAAGACTAAACAGAGATCAAACACACACCATGTTAAGCCGCATATAGATCAAGCTCGTGAACCGTTCTAAAACACAGTTCGCAAACAGAAACAGAACCCACGTTTAGACGTTAGCTCGCAGTTTCCAAGTGGTTTTCAAACATCTAATGTTTGTCTTAATGTTTATCGTTTTTCTATTGAGCCCATAGACCCCGATGTTAAAGAACAAATGTTCATTTTTAAAATACACAATTGCGGCGGCAATATGTTTATTTTTCATATTTAAAGTTGTCCAATATTAAGTTTTCAAAGTGTAATGTGCACCTTAAATAGATGCTGATCGAGCGATAGAATGACAAAAAATTGGTGAGTGCGGTTCTATTTTTAAAAACTATTTCAAAATCGCGAATTTCAAACTCTTATGTTAAAACTCCATTGAGTACGCCAAAATAAGAATAAAACATTCATCAAAATGATCGTAAAAATAATTTTAAAAAATCAGCACGTGCACCAACGTGTTGGCTTCACTGTGGTTTAATTGCGGTTTTTTTAAAATTATTTTAGGTGTTTTTACGAGCATTTTAATGGATGTGTTTTTTTTTGCTTATGAGCGCGTACTCAATGGAATTTAACATAAGAGTTAGAAATTCGCGATTTTGAAATACTTTTTAAAAATAGAACCGCACTTACCAATTTTTTGTTATTCTATCACTTGATCAGCATATATTTAAGGTCCACATTGCACTTTGAAAACTTAATGTTGGACAACTTTAAATATGAAAAATAAACATATTGCTGCGACTGTGTATTTAAAAAAGGCCCCAGTCTTCGTTATTAGTACATGTTGCAGTGGCAAAGGGTCACAGTTCAAAACTTTAATTGTTTTTTATTAAAATAAAAACCACCTGTTTTATAAAAACACCTTATGAACAAATGTGGACACACGCAATTAGAAAACGGGATACAAGCGGGTTGGCTTCGCCCTTTTTATGACGATGCCAGCACTGTTTGTGGAGATTTTTCGAATAGTGTAGCCTCTTAACTATATATAGTGTGAGCAAGCCCTATGCGTTCACCCTATATGATCCTTCATTCTTGACTTACTTTAACATTAATTACTTTGTAAAAAAAACCTATAAAATCTACCAACACATTTATGACAACTTGCAAATAGCCAAGATATAAGGAAAATGTTCAAGCATTATTATGTGATAGAGAAATTAAAATAAGACAGCAAGAGAGAAACAAAAACTCGAGCGATCGAGCTATTATTCAACACAAGATAGAAAGAGAGAGAGAGAGAGAGAGAGATTACATTATCTCTATGGAAAAAAGACAACTAACTCTATGAGTCTATGTGTGTATTCTGCCACACAAAAAAAAACAAGATAACATACAAGAAAGAACAACCAAAATTTAAAAAAAGAACAAACGACTAGACAGGGCGCAGCAGTTAAGAAACAAAACCAAAATCAAAGAGAGAGAAAAACTTCCATATGTTGTTACGGTGGGGGTTTCAATTTGTTTTTATATTTTCTTTACCTGGATTGTTGGTGTCCTTCACTTATGAGTGGCGTTCACGGAATAAGAGATAGAGAGAGACAAGAGAAGACAAGGGCCAATGTAAGATGTGCGCCAAAGAACATAAAAAAATTACAAAACCATAATGGACAACAAACAAAAAAATAATAATAATAAAATAATAACGACAATAAACTACACATAACGAACACACACGAACAACACCACAATTATACAAACCAAATTATAAGAAAAATTAAATAATAATAAAAATAAATTGTGCGAGGAGAAAAAATAAATTTTTATTCGAAGAATAATTTAAAAAAAAATAATATTAAAATAAAAGCTGGATTTTTTTTAAAATTAAACAAAAAAATGTGCTGCAATGGTGACGAGAATACGGCAAAAAAAAAATGCAGGGCACGATTGTTTTTTGTATATATATAAAATTGATATCATTAAAAACAGGAAAATAGGGGGGGGGGAGGGGGAGTCTAAGTCTCGCTACGCTTGTGTGCTTCGAAGAACGCAAAAAAAAATAATAAACAAAAAAAAAATATATAATAAACTGTAAAAGTTAAAATAATTTAAACATTATATACAGCTAATAAAAAGAAATGTAAAATTTGTTACCTATTTGTCTGGTCTTTTTTTACCACGCCTCCTTCTTTGTCCAACCACCTGATGTTGTTGCTCGTAATGGGTGTCGTCACTCCGAACGCCTGACAACTGACCATGGTCATGGAATTCATAGGCTTTAGTTGGACATCTCCAGCCGGCATCAGACCTAACCGAGGTTCAATATCTTGTGCATGAATTCCTACGATAAAAAACAAAACAAAACAAAACAAGAAAATTGAAAATGTATCAAATTTCATATGCTACGCTCGTATTAAGGTGGCTTTATAGACTATTTATTTTGTTTTGTTCTCCCAGATGGTGCGCCTTCCGTGGCTATTATGGTCCTATAGGCGGTCTCTTTACTCACCAACCGCTGTTTTGAAAAAAATTATATTTTTCAAGCGAACGTTTTCCAAAAAAGAAAAAATACAAAACCAAAAAAACTGCAGTTACCCGCTGTTTTCAAAAGAGAAACCCGAAAAACTGCAGTTACCCGCGGTTTTCAAAAATGAAACTAAAAAAAAAACTGCGGTTTTCGAAAATCGCGGTTTCGCCAAACTCAACTTGAGACGATTCCCGAGTATTTTTTTTTGTTTCTTTAAATACGTTTCCTGTTTCTTTATAGATATTAAATTTTCTTTAGTTTCCGGACACAGCCATTATTCTTGAGTTTTTTAGTCTGCAGAACACAGTGCGTGCATGCGTGTGTGCGTGTACTTTATGCGACATAATATCATTGGTGCTATTAGTGTGCTAAAAGCAAGATATATGCATTAGAAAAATAGATAATAAAAATGAAGACAAATATGTTTTGCTTTGAAAAGGCGCCGACATTGAGGCACAAAATCCACTTGAGAATACGTTCGACACATGATTATGCTCCCTAAATTTTAATTTACTTAAAAAGTCTAACATTCTTCAATGTGGAAATGGAATGAATGACGTTAAGACTTAAAAAAAAACCCAACCATACATAAAAAGTCAGTTCATTCCATCCACTGTTAATATATTTGATGCAGATTCAATCGTTCTTATTTGCATACCAGTAAACAGTTTTTTTTGTAAACAACCTAACAGTCTATGCACGTCATTGCACTTTCTACAAACACTCAAACCGCAATTATCAATAAACAAACAAACCAAATTTATTCACAAGAAGAAGAAGAAGAAGAAAAAAAAAGAACTCATGGTAATAAATTCAACATACTCAGCATAAACAATAAAAAATACAATTATACCAAATCTGCCTAATTTAACATCAAATCCAAAATATAATTTTACAGTCTTCTATCCTAGAACACATTTTCTTTTCATGGAATTGAATTTAAATTTTTCTTATTAAATTTTTAAATTGTTGATTGATGAAAATGAATAAACCTAATCAAATCCAATATGCACATCCTGTTCAAACAAGATTTCACAACATTTTGTTTTTTATATATATATACTAGCATTGCTACCCGGCTTCGCTTGGGTAAAGTAAAGAATTAAAAGAAATAACTTTTATTGACTTTCATCTTCACTGTTAAGAAATTTAAGGGGGATGAACCCACTTAAACCCATGTTCATCCCCTAAACCCATGTTCATCTCCCTCAAACTATATTCATCCCCCTTAAAGCCATGTTCATCCCTCTTAAAGCCATGTTCATCCCCCTAAAAGCCATGTTCATCCCCCTAAAAGCCATGTTCATCCCCCTTAAACCCATGTTCATCCCCCTTAAACCCATGTTCATCCCTCTTAAACCCATGTTCATCCCCATTAAACCCATGTTCATCCCCCTTAAACCCATGTTCATCCCTCTTAAACCCATGTTCATCCCCATTAAACCCATGTTCACCCCCTTAACCCATGTTCATCCCCCTTAACCCATGTTCATCCCCCTTAAACCCATGTTCATCTCCCTTAACCCCAAAACCCATGTTCATCCCCTTTAAACCCATGTTCATCTCCCTTAAACCCATGTTCATCCCCCTTAAACCCATGTTCATCCCCCTTAAACCCATGTTCATCCCCCTTAAACTCATGTTCATCCCCCTTAAACCCATGTTCGTCCCCCTTAAACCCATTTTTATCTGCCATTGTGATCTGCAACTCGTACATCATGCTGTTGAAATGTTTCAGCTTTGTGGCATTTCTATACCAATTTTCATGGTGATCGGTTGAATGGTATAGAAGTTGATATACTGCAGCGCCATCTGGTGGTGACTTACAACAAAGGGGATAACATAAAAACCTTCTCCATGAAAAAATACATATACGTGCTAATTTTCATGGTGATCGGTCAAACGGTGTTGGATATATATATATAACAACACTGTTGGAATTATTCGTGTGTATAGCATTTACGAGGAATGTTCCATAAGTGAGGTGAATAAATTTACTAAATGCACACCCTATGAGTAACATACAGAAACTTAAATAAATGAAGAGAAACCAAAAAGTTCCCCGATCTGCACTGTAAAATGTATTTGGGGAGTGTGCAACATATAGTTGACCTTGAGAAAAGTGGTTCATTCATTTAAATTTATATAAATTCCGATGTTACACACACACACAGACCTGGCTTATATATATATATGTATATATATATATATATATATATATATATATATATATATATATATATATATATATATATATTTCTCAAAATTGGATTTACCTTGAGAGCCTCTTTCTTAAGAGCCTAGATAAAGCGTTTAGTTCAAAGTTTCTCCACATGTAGAAGCTGCGATCGTTTTCGATTGAAAAACGGTTTTTTAACGTTTTTTTCTCCAGGTTTCAAGTCACATAATAATTAATAGAAAAGTAATTTCGCGTGTTACGCTTATTAAAAGAAAACATCGTGAAGCCAATAGATTAATGCGCGTGCTAATTTTTATGTGATTGTTCTAAGTCGTTTTTAATGGGAGTTCTTCAAATGTTTGGGCGACGGTTTTTTGGTCCTATGGGACTTAACATGGAGTTAAAAAAACAATCGATTTTAAAATTTGTTTAAAAATAGAAGGACCTTTCAGAATTTGGAAAAAAGAATCATCGTGAAGGCAATAAACACCTGTAAGTACGTGCTAATTTTTTTGGTTGTTCTAAATCATTTTAATGAGAGTTCTTCTAACGTTTGTGGGACGGTGTTTTGCTCCTATAGGACTTAACATGGAGTTAAAAAAATGTACGATTTTAAACGTTATTAAAAAATAAATGGACCTTTTCAAAATATATAAAAAGGAAACATCGTGAAGCCAATACATTAAAGTACGTGCTAATTATTTTGTTATTAAAGAGTTTTTTTTCCAAATGTTTGTGGGACGGTTTTTGATCCAATGGGATTTAACATTGGGTTAAAAAACGAACGATTTTGAACCTTTTTTAAAAATAGAAGGACCTTTTCAAAATTTATATAAAGTGAGCACTTAAAGAGCAATACTTTTTATTGCATCAATTGAGCGATTGTGAGATTTCTTGCAGTTGTAGTAACACCATACAAGTATAATAAAGGCGCATTCACACTAGGCTAGTTTACAAGCCACTGGTTGCTGCTGGCTATTAGGAGTAACCTAACCTTCTCCAGTCACTGCTGGTATTAGCAGCGCAAGTCGTCCAATCGCCATCATGCAAAAACACAAACTCTAACAACAACCAACCCAAGCAGTGGAGTTACACATTGGTAGCAGCAGGAAGGGAGTCAAGTGACCAGCTGGCAGCTGCTAAAGTTGGACATGTTCAACTTCACCAGCCACT
>JAUPFP010000017.1:152500-155000 GCA_036925085.1 Brachycybe producta | reverse complement strand
AGGTTCCCACATGCTATACCTGTCAAACAAACCACTGGTCCTTAACATTACCAACATAAATATGGGTTTCATATGAGAATGAACACTTGAACAACACGTAACCACTCGTTTCATAAATTCATATATGGCAGCTTAGGTATACATTACAGCATGACTTTAGCAATTAACAAAACTAAGAAAATGGCCTTTATGCATGCATACTTTACGACTGATTACTTGAATCACGTTTATGTGAGACTTAAGACTTTTGGAACACACTGTTTTCAAGATCTGCAATTTCATCTAATCTTACAATTGGCATTCTGCCACCTAAAACACATTTATTTCACTCTCTTGGTTGTTAGTCGTTAATAAATGTGCTCACAATTCACATTAAATTTCATCATTTTCTATTATAATTCTTTCGTAAAAAATATTTTTATTTCCATCATCTTCAAAGTTCTTTAATCACTTAAATCCATTCAACGGTTTACGAATATATACATCAATCTTAATCTAAGCATAGGCCTGCCGGTAAAGCTGATATCCACTTTTGCAGTAAATCTTGGCTAATATTATAACAATTTAACGTATACACGTAGGCATACTATAACCAAGAACACAATTTAATTGCCAAATTAGAAAGCGACTAACAAATGTTTTGTATTTGCATTTTTTTTAAGCTGAAAACTGGAAAATTATTACATAAGCTTCTCGTAGAATAAATTTTAAAATTCACAAAATTCTAAGAACTTGGATTTTTATTAAATAACATTTAAATATAGACACAGGAAGTGATAAACACACGTAGAATTTATATTAAATAAAAATGTTGCAATCATATGCATAAGCAAAATTATCATCATCATCATTATCATTTCCTGTGTCGGCCTCACGGGTTCTATAGCTTTCCACACCTTAATTTTCTATTTTGGCGAATCTATACGACCGGCTGCCAACCTGACAAACCGGCAATGGTGGAGTTCGGTTTTGGTCTGCCCTGAGTCTTTTATTTCCTCAGTAGTCTCCAAAACTGGCCAGCATTCCCTTATCCGAAACCTGAGGAGGCACCCGATGGGGGGACTGCACAACACCACACGGGTTGCAAAAATAAAATAATTGTAAAAAATCAACTTTTTGTCAAAAAATAATAATTGACAATTGAATATTATTAATTATGTTACTGCATTTGTTAAATTAATATGCAAACAAAAGTAACATAAATTATAATTATTTTAATAAAAATGTATCCAGTTTTATTGCAACGTATCATTACAAGCCTACATTGACCCGCTTTTTTGGTTTAAAATAAAACTTAACAGTAAGGCCAAAACTTTAATGCAAAAAAATATTCAAAAATTTTGCAAATTGTTTTTATAACTTATGCATTTATGGAGAAAAAAAAAATAAACCCCCGAAAAATGCTAAATATGCAAGAAAATTGTTCATTATAACAAAAGCATAATTAATTAAACTGGTTTGAAGCAGCCCTCTTCTACTATGTTTTAGAAACTAGAAAGGTAGCTCAATTACTTAAAGGGTATTTTTTCATGCTGATATCATTCAAAATAGGCTTTTTATGCGAGTTTGAAAATCATATAACAATTAATGTAGACAATATTTTCAAAATTTTGTCTATAAAATTTCCATTTTGAAAGCAACCCTTCTAGTTTCTAAAACATCTTCTTGTTTCTCTTAATTTTTCTCCTGAAAGACAGAGCAACCAGATTTTGAATTAGCTGTTCGTAAACCATTTGAACAGCTAGTCTACTATGTTCAGAAGCCATAACAGAAAAATCAATTTAATCAAAATAAGTTCATTTAAGTTGCAGAATTTGTTCTCTGCACAAAAGTTAAATTATGCAAATTTATGAAAATTTTCATAAATCAGACAACAATGTGTTTTTAAGCATTTTTATCTTGGATTAAACTAAACTATTACTTAACAAGTGATACTCATAAGGATACACAAACAGGGTTGGAACTGTCATTATGCATTTTATGCAAACTTTTGTGGCTTTACTTAGGCTATCAGCAATATTTCCACTAACTACATACCACCTTGCTGCGTATAGTGATAAACCAAATAAAATGCATACAACACTCAATGACAAATGAAAATCTTCATCATCCACTTCCTCTTTGCATGTGTTACAGATATATATACATACCCCTGCCACCCCGTTCTTCTTGCTTGAATATGAATTATGCATACAGCTTTTATTTTTATGAATACCTAGATAATAGATATGAAAACATGTCACATCCAGTATATAGACATTTGTCCTAAGCCTTGAAACTATTTGCCCTAAAGAAACATTTGCTCTAAATGGACACTTGCCCTAAATCCACTTGCCCCACAGCCATTTGCAATAAAGAGACATTTGCCCTAAAACTGTTTGCCCTAGAGACATTTGTCTTAAAAACACTTGCCCTTAAACCGATTGTCCTAAAAGTACATTTGCTCTAAAAATACTTGACCTAAAGGTACATTTCCTGTAAAAGAATGTTTGAAACTAAA
>JAUPFP010000017.1:0-147500 GCA_036925085.1 Brachycybe producta | reverse complement strand
AGATTGAAATTTAAATGAACTGCTTTTTTCTCATGGTCAACTTTATGTTGCACTCTCTCGATCCAAGAATCCAAACAATAGTAAGGACAGGCCAGTAAAGACAGTAAAATACAGTCGTTTTCCCCGCCTTTTTATGAGGGCCAGCAACTTTTAATTATTTTGTTATGTCGTCTGATGTCACATGCCCCGTTCTTTTCAATTTCGAATTGGTTATTTGGTCTGACGTCACATGCCCCGTTCTTTTCAATTTCCAATTGGTTGATATTTGGTCTGACAGTCATAAAGGGGCGGGGCACACGACTGTATCTCCCTGTCTTCACATACCTATAACAATATTAAGGTGCTTATAAAAAACACAAGTGGTCAAGGCGAATTGCTTCATGACAACCGGACAGTCACACAACAAGAAACTAGATGCTCCCGTCATTTATGACGGGTTACCCCACTAGTATATATATATATATATATATATATATATATATGGATAAAAATATATAAAAATGGATGTTTGTATATATGTAATCGCTAAACTCCAAAACCGTTTGACCGATCACCATGAAAATTACCACGTATATGTATTTTTTTCATGAAGAAGGTTTTTATGCTATCCCCTTTGTTGTAGGTCGCCACCAGATGGCGCTGCAGTATATCAACTTCTATACCTATTAGGGCAAATGTACCTTTAGGCCAAATAGTTTAAATTTCAAACAGCCTTTTATGGCAAATGGTTTTAGGGCAACAGTACCTTTAGGGCAAGTGTTTTTATGGCAAATGTCTCTAGGACAAATGGTTTTCGGGCAAATGTCCCTTTACGGCAAATGTCTTTAGGACAAATGGTTTTCGGGCAAATGTCCCTTTACGGCAAATGATTTTAGTTTCAAACATCCTTTTAGGCAAATAGTTTGTTTCAAACATCCTTTTGGGGCAAATGTCCCTTTAGAACAAATGGTTTTAGTTTCAAACCATCTTTTAGGGCAAATGGTTTTAATTTCAAACATCCTTTTAGGCCAAATGGTTTTAGGCCAAATGTACCACTGGGGCAAATGGTTTCAGTTTCCCTTTAGGGCAAAAGTCCCTTGAAAACAAATGGTTTGTTTCAAACATATTTTTAGGGCAAATGGTTTTTGGTCAAATGTCCCTTAAATATTACAAATGCTTTTAGTTTCAAACATTCTTTTAGGGCAAATGGTTTAGGGCAAATGTACCTTTAGCTCAAATGGTTTTAGGACAAATGTCCATTTACAGTAAATGGTTTTAGTTTCAAACATTTGTGGCAACCTGGTCTGCTCCAATTTTAATTTTGATGGAGCAGACGAATTTCCCTATGGTGGTCTGCCTGACAGCTACATTAGGCTGTTGGGACGGACGCCATTTTGGTGCCAGCAGACCTCTCACCATAAAGTCTATGGGTGAGAGGTCAGAAGTGACCTCTGTCCCCTCCAGGTGGAGTTGCCTGGAGGTTTCCTGTGGCCTAGTCAACCACAGGATCTGGGCAGTTGGTTGTAGACCAGGATTATGACTAGACCTGTGGGTGGAGGTCTGATTGACCTCCACTGTCCAGCATCTATTGCATCTTCTTCGTTTTGCCTTGGCCATTAGGCCCTTGGTTGTGAATATCATTCTTGGCTGGAGGGAATTTCCCAGCCAAGTATTTGTATATAATCACCATTGCCATCAATCATCGTAAGTGTTAATAAAACACTGTTTTCATCACTTACTTTGTGTCGTGTCTATTTCTTGGGGAGTTACCGCGAGGGGGGTGGGTTTCTGGTTGGGGGAAACCACCATCTTTCTCCGACTTGTTTCGGCCGGTGCTCGTGTCGGCTCGCGGTAGAACCGGTGTTCTACCGCGATATTCTCGGCGTGGCGACGTGGTTTTTCGTCGTGTCCATCGTGGGTGGCTCCTGGAGCCGACACATCCCGAGGGGAACACCGTGTGGGAGACGGCTACGGGTATGGTCCCGTCCCCGTGAGGAGCCGGTAGCGGTAAGTTTTACGCCGATTTTGGGGTTTAATTTACCGGGGTTTTGTAACGGTCCGGCGGGACGTTACACATTCTTTTAGGGCATATGGTTTTAGTTTCAAACATCCTTTTAGGGCATATGGTTTTAGTTTCAAACATCCTTTTAGGGCATATGGTTTTAGTTTCAAACATCCTTTTAGGGCATATGGTTTTACTGCAAATGGTTTTAGTTTCAAATATTTTTAGGGCAAATCATTTTAGAACAAATTTCTCTTTAAGGCAAATGGTTTATTAAAATGTACCGTTAGAGCAAATGGTTTTAGGGCACATTTACCTTTAGATCAAATGGTTTTAGTTTCAAACATTCTTTTACGGCAAATGGTTTTAGTTTCAAACATTCTTTTACGGCAAATGGTTTTAGTTTCAAACATTCTTTTACGGCAAATGGTTTTAGTTTCAAACATTCTTTTATGGCAAATGGTTTTAGTTTCAAACATTTTTTTACGGCAAATGGTTTTAGTTTCAAACATTCTTTTACAGGAAATGTACCTTTAGGTCAAGTATTTTTAGAGCAAATGTACTTTTAGGACAATCGGTTTAAAGGCAAGTGTTTTTAAGACTTATCTTTTAGGGCAAATGTACCTTTAGGCCAAATAGTTTTAATTTCAAACAGCCTTTTATGGCAAATGGTTTTAGGGCAAATGTACCTTTACAGCAAAGTTTTAGTTTCAAACATTCTTTTAAGGCAAATGATTTAGGGCAACTGTACCTTTAGGGCAAGTGTTTTTATGGCAAATGTCTCTAGGACAAATGGTTTTCGGGTAAATGTCCCTTTACGGCAAATGATTTTAGTTTCAAACATCCTTTTAGGCAAATAGTTTGTTTACAACATCCTTTTGGGGCAAATGTCCCTTTAGAACAAATGGTTTTAGTTTCAAACCATCTTTTAGGGCAAATAGTTTTAATTTCAAACATCCTTTTAGGGCAAATAGTTTTAGGCCAAATGTACCACTAGGGCAAATGGTTTTAGTTTCAAACATTCTTTTACAGGAAATGTACCTTTAGGTCAAGTATTTTTAGAGCATATATATATATATATATATATATATATATATATATATATATATATATATATATATATATATATATATATATATATACTAGCTGAGTTACCCGGCGTTGCCCGGGGAAAATATGAAGATACCCGATTATATATATATATACATATATATATATACATATATATATATATACATATATATATATATATATATATATATATATATACAGGAAGTCTAATTGAGTAATTGAGTTAATAGATTCATTTATCATTTGGCACCTAAAAAGGGGAGGAGAGGGTTAATGCCCCATCATCTTAAAAGTATTCAATGCAAAAAAGAAATTCACCTGAAAAAAAGTTACTTAGGTAGCAATTTTCAAAAAAAAAATTCATGTAAAACTCCTCCCTTTTACTAAGTTGAGGTTCACTTGTGATGAAAAGCCACTAGCTTTCAATTTCTTAAAGCCTTGTTTACATTTGGATAGTAAATGAGGTAGTAGCTAGCTTTCTAGTGACAAAGACAGCTACTATCCTAAAGTAAACCTCTGGGACAATGATAACTGCAGTCCTTGCCCTAGTAATTTGGATAGGATAATGGATTGGAAGGCTATTCCACTATCCTACGCCCAACACCCCATTTTTCACATTTGTCACTGGACTGCCCATTCTCCTGTGTACTAGCACAATGTAAACGGGAGGTGAGGATGTTTTTGGACTTGTACAAAGAGTGGAGAAGACATGCTGCCTTTCGTTTCCACATGTTTTTGGAATGTTTTAGTTGCTTAAGTGCTATTTTGTGTGTAAACACAACCTAGCCTGGTTGTGGGATACTACAGTAACTACAGTGAAAGGACTAGTTTCAAGACCTAGTTATTACCCCATTTACCATCCTAATGTAAACCAGGCTTAACATGGATATTATCATCATCATTATTAAGTTATTACTACTATTACTGCTATTCGGCTAATATTCACCTGATAAAACATTGAAATAACAAAAAATAAATTCTTAGCATGTATATTTCAGCTAAAATTTAACCTCATTTAATGCAGTAATGTTTTCCCTACTTTATTTTTATTGTGACATATCAGATAATACATAAAAAGAAGAAGAAAAAAAATCAATACCTCTACTTCTATTTCAAGTTTGGATATATATATATATATATATATATATATATATATATATATATATTACTCTAACTTCCAATTTCAAAGAAAACTCCACTTTTCTATTTATCACCTAAAAAATATAACCTAAAAAAGAGCCTCTATTTCTTTTATTTAAAAAAACCTTCGTGAGTAAAAAAATAGATATATCACAACTCACTATAAAATAACACGGTTATAATTTCCTTATTAAAAGTCGATAGCTCTATGCGTACTGCATATAGTTTACTCTAGAGAATACATTGGTGTCGATTCAATTCCAACTATATATGAACGTGTTCACATTTCCAAATATTCCTATGTGTAATAGGCACTCTATTACACGTACACCATAATCAAGTGGGATTACATACAGAAAGAGATCAACACACATATACAGTGGTGAGAAGGTAGAGAGGTAGGTTGGGAACGGGGGGGGGGGGGGGGAGTAATTCATTTTTTGAGAAGCTTTTTAAAAATAATCAATGGCTCCCTCCCTTTCTTTTTTTATACTAATGTCTTGCTTCGAAAAGCATAAGAGAAGAACTTTCATTTAATTAGGATACCTCACGAGAAAAGGTGTAAGATTCTAATAGTGCTCAGTAGGAAAAAGAAATTACGATTTACAAGAGACAGAGACAGAGAGAGAGAGAAGAAGAAAAAAGAATTACCTTCAAGCTCTATTTGAAATGCTTGAATAAACAAGACATTTAAAGCGAACATAGGGCCAAACTTAACAAACCTACACATATATATTGTACATACCAGATTAACAGTACTAAAATGAAAAACCACTTTTTTAAATTAAATTTGTTAAAAGCAGTGATCATTTTCGCACCAGAAAAAAAAACCAACATGTAAGCTACATTTAGAATTATCTACTATATTGCACTTCACCAAAAGGTTGCATTTGAGAAACGACTAAATTTGTGACATTCGCAGGAGTATATTTTGTCAGCTTTTTTAAAGTTCTAATATGAGCAGCCAAGTTACAGAATACATTTATGATTTAATTAGAATACATTACCCATGATGCATCTTAACCAAGTGTTCCATTCCAATCTCTCCACAAGTGCATTCTAAATTGCACTTCAAGTGACAACTACATTGACTACAATGAATTCAGAAACAATCTATTTTATAATAACGCAAGCCGTATATGTATAAATGATCAATTTCAAAAAAAAAAAAAGAGAGAAGAAAATGGCAAACATTTCGATCCTATTTATAAAACGGAAGCTATTGTGTTGCTTATTGTTTATCCTACATAGTAGGCAACTTGCTCACTGCTCAATTGAGCATGTATACACTTTAGCTAAAAATTCAATTAAGTCGTTTAAGACATATATTCAGAAAATAATGGAAATCTAATACCAAAATACACAAAAGAAAAATAACTAACACTTTTATAACATTTTGCAATACTGGTTGAAAGCGGCAATCTATCATCCAATTACACTTTATGAATAATATGTTCGTTATAAATTACCTGCTCCTATTATTCATTTATTAATATTTTTTTAGAAATTTATATTGTACACTGGAAATATGACCACGTACCCTTATATAAGTGCTGCTTGGATAATTATTAGTCTAATTCTAATCAAAATTCATAACAAAAAAATTCATATCTCTCACGAGTGTCAATTCTGAATACATATTGTTGCTAGTAGTGCATATGTCACATTCTATTTATACTCCAGGAATATGTCAATTACTTTCAAATAAGATTACCAAGAAATGATATTTAATTAAGTTTTGTTTTCCTCTTTAAAAAGACTCATCATCGCTTGAATTCGAAGCCTCTTATTTTTAATTGTTCCCATTTCAGTCTACATTATTAGCTTATAAAACCAATTCCATCATTGAGATTATTGCAAAAAAGCCACTGGCTAAATGAATATATAAAATTAACATGAATAAAATAAAACAACTCAAATTCAGTAGGTCTGTGTTATTATGACATAAGGAAATAATATCATGATTGTAATAGGGTATTTTATATTTAAATAGGAACGAACCTTCTCAAGGGATTGACAGAAGAAAAATTAAAGATAATAGAAATTAAATGAAAGATGGTGGGAAAAAAAAAGTGTTCTACTAAAATAAACAACAAAAGTAACTATTGTTGCTGTCAGAAGTAACTACTACCTTAACGTTTCAAAGTTCGTAAAAATGTAAAGAAAGGGAAATAAAATATCTCCGTTTTTTTAATTTTCAACTAAATTTAAAGCAGGACAAAACAAGCAACAGGGTTGTCACCGATTTTTATTTCTGAAATTCTCTGACTTTTCCATGTTTTCCATACCAAAGTTGGATATTTTTCCGGGTTTTTTTTTTTTCTTCTTCAAAAACAACTTCTGTACACTCTTATAATAATGGACATCACGGTGATCAATACATTTTCTCTGTTTCATTGTTTTTTCTTGAGAAATTTTTAATTCTATTACATTTCTAGGTTTCCAGACGACACTGAGAAGGTAATTTACATACTTATTGGAATAACTCCAGTCATGTCTCAAGTTTAAACAGAAAAGTGAGTGGCACTCCCTTATTAAATGTTTGATGAATTGTAAATGTTTATACTATGCGTGTTTAATAAGTGGTTTTATAAGTAAACAAATTTCTAGTAAAAAGTTAGATTGTACTCGTTATTCATTTTGCAAAAAGTTCAGTATAAAATAATGAAAATGACAATAGTTGCCATTTCTACACGTCATGTTTCCAACTTATGTTGCCAAGATAAGTTGAAAACATGCCGTGAACTTTTTGACATGTCTTAAATGACAAACTGGCAATCTTGTTGTGATCATTATAGCCGTTATTTATTAATTATTACAAATGTAACAGTCTCTCTTGCAGTTCTCTGCAAACTATTTGGAAACCTTACCAGCACGTTTATTAAAAACATAAAATGCTAGCTTTTAATACACTTTCCCGCTAGCCCCCAAAAAACGTGATTGTATCCTATTCTGCCTAACAAACTACTACAGTTTCAATAAAACTCCAAAATGTGTAAATCATTGAGAGCCTACAAGTAAATAAAGAAGCGCTGGTAGAAAAAACAAAAATCACCATTTCAGAACGAGAATGGTATCAAACTCAGAGGGGGTTCTTCCTCAATCCTAAACAGTTTCAATCCACACTGGAAACACTAAAATATACAAAAAAAAAATAATGAAGTGTGCTACCGTTCTTATTTAACTTTACAGTTTTCCGCGATATAACTTTTGAATATATTTCATATCCGATACAATAGAATCAACCAAGTATGTATGCTTTTTTTGATAGAAATATGCTTGAATAATAACGAATAATGCAATTAAAGCTTAAATCAAACTAATAAATCAGAACAACTTCAAGTATCTGTCTATTCAAATCTATTGAATGTAAATAGTATGTGCAGCATAACATTCCCTTTAGAAACAATTATTGTAGAGAAACTTTGCATATGAATTGTGTCCAGAAGCAATATACAGTACAATATTAGACCCGCTGCACACGTGCGTTTTTTTGACGTGTCGCAAAGCTGCGTCACCACAATTACGCCCTTAAAGTACTAGACGTCCTATGGGGCGATGCACACAAACACACACACACACACACCTCATTGCAAGCAGCGAAGCCGCACGTCCAATTTGCTTACATTTTGTGCAGCATTTCCCCACAGCACCGCAGCGGTTACGCATAAGCAAATCCGTTTTCGTAGTATATTGTTGATTGTTGAGCAATGCACACGTGCGTTTATTTGTCGTAAAACAAAATAGCAGAATCAAAGTCGGAACAATTGGATCTTAAACAAAATGTAAGCAATTGGACATGCGGCTACGCTACTTGCAAGGAGGTTTGTGTGTGCATTGCCAGATATAACTTCTAGTATCTTAGAACGTAATTGCGGTGATGCAGCTGTAAAACTTTTAATTTCTCACCCCTCAGTGACCCACATTGTTGTCTATGAAATAACGTTTTTTTTTAAAAAAAAATACCCACTTTTTTATTGAAAATTTTCTGAGATAATTTTTGTTTTCTGAGTAGTAGTAGTAGGCCTAAGCAGCCATTTTACACAGTAATAATTCATTTAAAAATGCCAACAGCATTGCGAGGAGTGCTGTGTGAGCTTCTATAAATAACAACGATAGTACGTAGAAAATACATGCCGCCATTTTCATAGGCAAATTAGAAAGTACAATAGCAGAAGAAAAAAATGGTACATCTTTCAATTCTTATACAGTATAAGTGATAATAACTTGTTTCGAAGTGCTTTTTTATATTTTTTAAAAAATTAAACATGATTCTCCATGTATTTAAGAACATTAACTGATAATTCTTATATCAAATATATAATATTTAGTCTAAAACACTTTGAAATTAGTTATCATCACTTAATTTTATAATTTTATAATTAAGAGTAAATGTTAAAATAAATATTAGATATAAAAGCATTACATATGTTTTATGTTTAAATGATGCATCATTATCTCAAAGTGTTTAAAATCATAAAATGTCGTCCATTCTCGTCAAGGCATTGCTGACATCGGTGAGAAACTCATCTCCAAAGATCAATCAACTTATTTCTTGTATTTATTGCGAATTTGCAAATGCATCTTAGCAATTTCTTGTCGTAATTGTGTAGGAAATATAAAATTGAAAAGTATAATTGACGCACAATTACAAGAAATATGTTAATTGATGTTTGCAGATGAGTTTCTCAATGATGTCAGCAATACCATGACAGGAATGGACTCAATAAAGAACATTTTGAACACTTGAGATAATGCATCATTTAATCATAAAACATGCAATGCTGTTAGATCTATATCTAATTTTTATTGTAACTATTTGCTCTTGATCATAAAATTATAATAAATATAGAATCATAATAATATAGATATAAAGAAAAGATAATTAAGAAAAGTGAACTTGGCAGCTAGTAACAACCAAAGTGTGTATATACATTCTTTTGTGACACTCTGTATAAAAATTAAATAGGTGTCAATTTTTTTTACTGTATATAGGGTATATGTAGCAGTAAAGTGCGTATAGCAGTTAAGTTGGTGAACATCTACAAGAATTCAATGCTAAATTTACGATTCAAATCAGAGTGAGATAATTGGCTGACAATAGTAACTTAGTAGTAAAACTTGCAGAACGACTAACATAAAACAAACGCGTTTGTAGTTAGAATACAGGAGATAAAAGTTGGAACAAATAGGTCCAAAGTCACAGGTGCCATCCAAGCGTTCTCAACAAATACAACAGTTGCATCATTTGGTAGTAGAAAAATTAGCTCTTCGGAGATTGTAAATAGATTTTCTCAGATTTCTAGAGATGCGACCTGTAGATTTCAATTTCAAAGTATTGACCTAGACCCTTTTAAGGTTTGCTACCAGTGCCGGATTACCAAATAGGCTGAGTAGGCACCGGCCTATGGGCTCTACGCTTTTTAGGGGGTCCACCGGTCCGCGACAACGGATCAAAATAATATTGATAATATTGAAAGAAAATAACAATCAAGCTTTCTTAAATTGTTTCCAGAAGATAGAAAGAAAAAAAATGAAACAACTCAAAAGAAACGAAAACTTTACATTAAAGTCTCTATACAGAAAATTGTATGTCATTGTAATGATTCATTCAGAACACAAGAACGACTGAACTCACTTGCCATTATGGCACACTGAATACGACGACGTCTTGCAAAAGGTAGACTTCTAAGACATCCTGAAAGATTTCATGGCAACAAAATTAAAAAAGTGGATCCGGCACTGTTTACTACAGCTAAGTTCAAACTTCTAGCTCAAAACACACGTACGTCCTCAAAGCTGCAGCCATTCTCTCTAGAAATCTCGGCAAAACTAACTGCCTTTTCTGAAAAGCTTTATTTTCTTCCACACACACACACACACACACATATATATATATATATATATATATATATATATATATATATATATATATATATATATATATATATAATATATAAAGTTTATTTTCTTGTCAAAACATCTAGTACAAAAATCGACATTGTAAATAAGCATATGTACGAATATATATCATGTCATTTTTACAGCAAAAAAAAAAAAAGAGACGAAAACCTTATAAAAAAAAAACGCAAAAGCTTCAAAGCTGTCCCAGCTTCGAACACAAACAAAGAATTATTTTATTTACGTGTTGAACACAAAATAAAATAAATGGTAGAAATAATAAATTTTCTTGACGGCGAGAAACTTTTATTTCTGTAATAGTGTATAGTGATGCATTTCGAGACATTCCTCGCACCAAGGTGTCTCATTTTTTATTCGTTATTTGATAGTGAACCCCATAGCTTAAATTGGGTTAAGAGAGAGAGAAAGAAAGCTAGGTGTTCCGTTATGTTAGCCATTTGGTCAAACTGTCACTTGTCAATGGTCAAATAGTATGGCTACCAATCAACTGAAGAAAAAAAAAACCAATCACTGTATTAAACAGAATGAAACAAAGAAAGCAACAAGAAAAACTTCAGGTCAAGAAGAAGAAGAAAAAAAAAAAGATGGCCTTCTCTTCTCCACCCTCCAATCAAGTGGCTGACAAATTACTAGGAAAATTCATTGCTTTCCATTCTTACAAAACACCGACTGCTACTGATATAATTACCTTGTATAAGGTAAATCGCTTCGGGAATAAAACATCTTTCCCATGGCAAAACAAGTCACGATGTAATTGATTCAACAACAACAACCTACCTACCTACTGCAATATATACAAGGTGGTCACAAACACTGAACCTATTCCTGTTTAGATATCAGATTATCATTACAGGAAATAATTAAGGCAGTCATATGAAAGTAAATCGTCATATGTAGCTCATTACTTTGAAACTGACATAAGAACAAATTATACGACTTGATTTTATGCCAAATACTGTCATATGTGTATCATATCTTTAAGACTGTCATTTACAACAGTATAATACACCATAATAAAAAGGATACAACATTGAGCCCTTTTTATTATGCTGTATTATACTGTAAAATGCAGTCTTAAAGATACCATACGCACATGACAGTATGTGTCATGCCTCATGGTGTTTTAAACTTTTTGAAGTAACAAATTCAAAGAAAATAAGCCAGATAGCCTCTACCGGCTAGTTTTTAGCCTCATTATAGAAACAAAAATCATAAATTGTGACAATTCTGTTTTATCTTATATCTATCGTAATATGTTTTACACCAGTCAATAAGCAGTCATAAATATATGATGCACATATGACAAGTTATTTTTATGTCAGTTTTAAAACGACACCACTTTAAGCAGACGACATTTTTTAATTTTTTCTTTTCAAAAAGTTTATTTAAAAAAAATATCAAACATGAAAATACTCCTAAGTAATTTAGCTACCCTTCTAGTTTCTAAAACACTTTCCAGTTGTTGATTGTTTTTTTATTTTTGCTCTGAAAGACAAAATACCAGTAGTCAGAAGTTCGAAAACCAGATGTTCATAAACCAAACCATCATAACTAAACCTTTGCCTGAACCTTTGTTAAAAGATTTACTTATGAACCAACACCAATAATAAAAATTAGTAAATAATTTCCTAATCTGGTCAATTACATAGAACCCCAATACATTCCAACAGTGGAGAAGTGTTGAAATGTCCTAGTAAGTTCCAATGAACAACACACGATTTTTTTTGCTTAATGTAGACATCGTGATTACTGATTAAAGCATGTAATTTATTCCGTTTTAAAAAGCACTAAATTAATGCAAATTATATGATTGGCACTTTACAACTCAACGATATCAATGAGCTACGTCCTTTATTAAAAAAAACCATTACTATGTGGCGGCGAATCGGTGAATTTATTTTATAACAACAACAAAAAAAACATGAACTCCCTACAGGGATATGAACAAACGGCATGCGTGCATTGTCAACTTACGTCTTGTACACTTAAAAATTATTTGAAAAACTCAAAAATATTTATAATTACAAAATTACATCAGTCACCTTCCCCCCCCCCCCTTTCCTCCGCTCAACTAGTAAGTGTTAAAAACAAAGAAGTAGAAACAGTATTTTCTTTAACTACTAAACTGAGCTTTAAACTAGGAATAGCCCAAAGTCACTGAAGAATCGATTGTTATGAGCCGAATCGAATATAAAAACTCCAGAAAACTGTTAATTTCCACCTTAAAAAATCACAACTAGCTATTAAAGCTCAGGTAAAACCTACTTTTAGATAACCAAACCAAATTGAGCAACAGCCCATGGTGTGACATTGATATCGATTGAATATGTGTGCTGTTAATTACGGCTGTTTGTTTAGTCAAACGACTATAACCTTGTGGCAGAAAAATAGCGTAAAAAAACGATTAGTTCCAAACTATTATTATACATTATCACAAAATTATGCATTATAGCCACTCAAATATTAGCTAACCACCATTTAAAGAAGATAAACACGTGTGAGTATGTATATCTAATGGATGTAGGACATAGCAAGAGCAAAACACAAAAAAAAGCCACAAATTGTATCATTGTTCATACAACATAAACATGTCAAAATTAGTTTTTATGCTGCAATTATATTATAGTGTATTAAAAAAACCTGATTTCAAACATCTCGGTGTACAAAGTGTTCCAAAATCCAAGATCAAATAAAGATTATGCAATCTGACGTGTGGTATAATGTGTACATTTTTTTAATTTAGTACACATTGTACTATAATATTATGTCTGGCTGAACAAATTGAAAGCGCTGGTAAAAGCATTGCTAGAGCTCAATGAAACCCTCAGAAATGATAGTTTTTGGAAGTTTTTTCTTCCAAAAAACTGCTGTTCCAGAGTGAAAAATTTGAGTATACTCTGAAATAATGTTAAAAACATTATTTCAGAGAGAGGAAATCTAGGGAAACGCAACACTGCAATGGTCAGGGTTACCATGTGCAGACAGCAACATAGAGATTTACACAATTCCTTTTCTTTTCAAATTATTTTCTGAGTTCCATTTTGTGGAGTTTATGTTTTCGGAATATTTTTTCAGAGGTCTTTTCATTGAGCTCTAGCAAGGCCTTTACATCTCGATATACCACCAATTGTGAGCTTACCATTTCTCACGCTAAAAAGTGTGATCAGCCATAGCTTAGGTTTCTGCGAGCAAAGCGAATCGAAATGCGACAATATCGGACTAACACGAAATGACGAAAGTGCAGCAATTTCATATTGCCACTTCATAAATCACCTGTACATTTGTAAAAAAAGAAGAGAAGAGAAGACCTGTCCTTCACCTCTTTCCACATTCTTAAAATGACACATACATTTTGAACAATGTTTTTAACTCAAACTTAAACTAAGGTGTGCCAACAAATGAGAAAACCTTTCCTCTTTTGCTGTTTTTTTTAAAGAAAAGAAAAGAAAAGTCATTACATAAATAATAAGTATAATGACTAATTTATTCATGGTGCCGAATTCGAGGAACAAAAAAAACGTGTATCGTCAATTTGTTAAATTGTTGTGTAATATATCAAATCTGCAAGGTAATAAACATTTGGCTGCACTCAAGTTTTGAACTTATTATACCAGGTGCCTCAGAAGCTTACGTGCCACTTTTTAAGCAGCCGTAGCAATTTACGTTCTACTTAAAAGTTCTCAGCTAAATTCAACAACGTTATAGGCTAGCTGTAGCACCTAAATAACAAGTCGAAAAAGTGTTTATTTTGTTGGGATGCAACCTATGCAAGATTAGTACAGAAACGCTACAAATTCTACAATATGTAAAAAATCCACCCGTCATAATTTTTGTGTCCCATTAGAAGGCTCAGAAAAAGAGAAGGCTCAGAAAAAGGAAAAATACGTACCATTTACAGCCGATTTTGAGTCTCTGTGCCAATTAACAGTGATGCCAACTTTGAATCGTTCTTAAAAAATATAAGCACAAATAATTACCTCTAGAAAACGTGCTCCATACAAAACTACATAATTAACTATCAATTGCAACTTACAGCATGTCTTAAAACAAACTAAGTCAAGAATGTACAATACAGTATGTAAAGAACACAAACCATGTAACTTGGTTTGTTTCATTTTTATATTAGTATTGACTCTATGGACCATGGTAGTTACACCGTTGTGACGTTATTACCCAGATATGCTGCTGTTGATGAAGAGCATCGAATTGCGACTATTTATAAAGTGGCACTGATTCTGAGGCACCCGGAATAACCGTCCTTGTTGGCTGCGTGCAAAATGTGTTTGTCACATAAACACACACACCTTTTTAATAAGTAACAGTAAAATATAAACTGTATTTATAATTATCAGTTAGATCTAGGTGTATTACTCACGTTTTTATCGTTTGTTATCGTTGATTTTTGAAATGGTCTAATATGTAGGTTATGTTATTACTACAAACACGATGTTGCAATAAAGATATCGCATTTTCATGTGAGAGTTTAGCCAAACACATTACAGAGTGGCAGCCACAAGTGAGGGGTCAAGCCGTATTATCTGTTTGGATTAATTATCGTCGAATTTAAAGTGTAGAATAAAGAAAAAAAAATGATTAAAATAAAGACTTAAATTGAATACAAATTAGTATTCAATTTGAGTCTTAAATTTTCAAAATATATGAAAATACTAGTGGGGTAACCCGTCATAAATGACGGGAGCAAAATTCACAGGCAATTGTGCGCATGCGCGTCGTTTTTTCCTTTTTTTACTCCTTTCATTTCAATTTCAGTTTCCCCCTTCCACTTTTCCCCCCACCACGTTTCTCTCTCCCCCTACACTTTCCCCTCACCCCTCCCACTTTTCTCTCTCTCTCCCCTTCTACACTTTCCAATCTTTTCCCCTCACCCCCTCCCACTTTTCTCTCTCTCTCTCCCCCCCCTTCTACACTTTCCAAAGGAGGAGTTCAACATATAGTTGACCTTGAGAAAAAAAAAACGGTTCATTTACTCAAATTTATATAAATTCCGACGTGCTTCAATGGTTTTTGTTACTCCACACACACACACACACACACACAAACAAACAGACCTGGGATTTTATATATATAATATTAATTACTTGGACAATGGCAATGTTGGCTGTGCCAAATATAATCAATACAGCCTGTCCTGTGTCACCTAAGTATACTTTCATAATAAACTCTGATTCTGGAACATGCTGCATACAGTATCATATCATTAGGTCATAACAGGTTAAGAATCTTCAAGAATCACCAAGTTTTAGCTCAAATTCAACCAGAAACGTGGCAACTTCACCTATAACCCTCAGAGAAGATTATCACCGCAAACCAACCCTGTTTAAGGGTACCTTTTTGTAATCCTTATCAGAGGTTTAAGGTTAATTCAAGGCGGAAATTGGACAACAAAGGGTACCCATTCAGGATGGGATAGAGACTGACAAATGAGATCCGTCGTTGATCCCATTGTGAATGCGCTCATGAGATCAGATCAACCATTCCCGACCCGCGAAGTTAAAGGATATCGACTGACATCAATCCAAATCCGTTCGTGAATGGGAAAAAGATAACCATAATGATCTGAGAGAGATCCTGCGCTTTCTTCAACAGAACCAGGCTGGCAAATGAAAATAGGAGACTGACTTAATGAAATCCGTCAGATCTGATCTTTACGTCAATGGCTAAAAAAAGAGATGGATCTGGACAGTGAGAAGCTTTCTCAGTCCCGATCGCATCGTGAATGGGGCGGGAAGGAATAGCTTAAAAGGCAGGCTATGCATTCATACCACAACAATACAGAAGCAATCATAAACACAGTAGGGTAACTTCACTGAGATGACATTTGATGTCTTCTTCATTTGCAATTCTGTAACCGATTTTCTTCCATGTTTTCAAGTTTTTATTCAATAAACTATGACATTATTGACAGACAGAAAAAAACCATTGTGCACACCGATAAAAGATTTGGTGAGAACCCAGCTTAAAACTAAATAATACTAAAAATACTTTCAGATTATACTTTCTCTCACTGTTTATTGGATTTTTCCTTCAACTGTCAAAGTCAATAAAAAAAATCTCTTCGGAGACCACAGAAATATTTTTTAAAAAATGCCTTGTAATTTGTCTTTTTTAAGAAAGACGTAACTAAAAAACATCTAACTCAATCTAAAAAGGTTAAAAATCACAAAGACAGACATATGGGAGTCAGTCCTTCCATATACACAAATATGAAATCAAGAAAATGATATAGAAAAATCCATTTTTAAAGAGAAACATAAAAGCTAAGTGCTAACTGCGAATATAATGTATTTCAAACAGTTAACAAAAATACAGACTATATTTTACTTTTACAGATGATGGAGAGTCTCGTGAAGAAAAAAAAAGCGTAAACTGTTTTATCCTTTGACAAGTTGTGGGCGGTTCCAGTAGTAGTAAGTAGTACACCATCATTTGAAAATAGTATTCGCAATGCAATCGAAACAAACCGTCAACAAGAAACCGCAAGTTACAAACCTTTACTCCTCTTTAGTGGACAGCACCGCATTTATCTTGTCAACCATAAGGACCCATGTACATTGTCTACCTATAGACCATATGCTTTTTCTAGTAAACATAAACGACCAACAGGAGAACAAACCTCAACACTTCAAGAATTATTTCTTTGCAATGCAAACACCTAAAAGTATCAACAAGAACATTTCATTGCATTTGCGTTGATTTCGAACGCTCAGAGCAATCAGCAATGTGATGTGACAAGCATAAAATGTTGCCAGTTGGACATTGACCATCTAAAGCTTACTGAAAAATTAATAGCTAGAACTGATGCTTATTTTTTTTACCTTTTCAAGTATGTTTTGACCGTAGAAAAAAACATACTTGAAAAGGTAAAAATATACATCAGTTCTAGTCATAAGTTTTGGATGGCCAATTAAGAGTAAGACATGAGAATATAATTATGTTGATACCTGATTGATCACTGGTAATCCAGCACGTGCAGTCCTATTGGATAATTCTAAACCTTAACAGTTGCTACCAATTTTCATTTCTGAAATTTTCTAACTTTTCCAGGTTTTCCATACCAAACAAAGCTGGATATTTTCCAAGTTTTTTAAAAACAACTTTTAATATACAGTAAGTTTCTGACTTACACGGATTCGACCTATACGTGGTTTCATAGATACGCGGTTGTGGTACTGCCTTTTGCATTAGCAACGCCACGTAACAATTTGCTCTTTAAACGCAATTAGAATACATAGGACTTATACCTAGTACATACCTGATAATTTAAATGCATTTAAATAATTGTGTTCTACAGAGCCCTGTGAAGGGCGAACAAACAATATGTCGAGTTCAATTTATTCAGTTAATAATCTGAAAATATTGAGTTAATACTTACTTAAATATAATATAGAAACTATTGACAAACTATTGATTTAGTATTTCAGTTTAAAATACTAATAATAAAGTCAATTTATATTTGGTTCATGTCCTTAACTGGATTCCGTATAACTCACCTAAACACATTTAATTTGAATTCATTTAACTCATGTGTGTACAAGGTATTACTGGTATTCAACTTACACGGAAACCTACGGAATGAATTAACCGTAAAAAGTTGAGGACTTACAGTATCGTAATAATAATGAACCTTAGGGCCTACTGTGATATACAGTATATATTTTTTCCAGCAAGTAATTAGTACTTCTCCGTTACTTTTCTAAATGGCACAAAGCTTGTTTTTCCCATTTTTTTATTTTTAAAAATTCTTGCATATTTGCCTTTTTTAAGCATTTTGATACTTCTGGACTCCGTTATGCCCGCTGAGTATTTAAATTTTTTTCGATGTGCAGAAACACGTGGTTTATTTATTATGTAACCTAGTAGCAAATAGTTTTGTGATGAATTCCCTTCACGTAAACATGGAATTGAACACTTGGTTAATAGCACACAATACCAAGTAACTGTTACTCAACAAATAAATAAAGAGTTTTCAAATAAAGCCACTGACAACAAGACCAGCGAGAATAATATTCAAGCTCTTCTAAATGTTTCATTCAACCGCATAGAAAACCAATGAATTGTTCATTAAACTGAAATTATTTTAAAACCGGTTTATCTTAATTTCAATAAGATGACAACAACAAAAAAATTCTTCTAAATTACATGTAAAATCCATTAGATGAAAAGAGTTTTAGTGCAAAATAAAAAGAAAATAATAATAGCGCGAATCACGAAACCTTTATTCAAAAAAATAAATAGAGGAAGACACCCATAGAAATGATACATTAGAATGTAATCAAAAAATCAATAAAAACAGAGCCTTTTATTTAACAGAAATACAATTATTTCAAAGGCCCATGGAAGCAGAAAGAAACGACTTTTCCTTTGATAAATATTCTAATTATTGTGATAAGAACCGAGAAAAAGTTTTCTTGCAAAGAAAAAAAAATGCTTAAAAAAACAAACTCAAGCACGTTATTTTTAATCTCGTCTAAAGATCATTTCATTCATTCATTTACTGTAAACCTTCATGAAATACCCTCACCTCCGCCTCATCCAAGAGACGCAAAATCATAATTTTGCACGTGAAACTGAACTAACTTATAGAACTCTTGCATACGTACAGTACTTACAGGAATAACGAATGCATCTATTTGTTATATTATTGTTTTTGTAGAAGCAAATGACACAACCAACGATGGAAATCTACCTATACGTGACATTACAATATTGATAATGTCATTTTGATGATTCAATCATCAATACACCTGATAATGGTTGATGACGGTGCTATGATTAACAAAAACAAACATAGTTATTGTTTAATTTTATAAAGACAACCTAATTTTCATTTGTGTGAGCCGAGAGAATTCTGCAACAATAAAAGCTATTTCACCATTGTAGTTACTACAACGAACTAGACTAGTAATGCAGCGTTCATACCGAAATGGTACAATCCATTTCTCTGACTTTTCCTAACCGTTATTCTTGTCTCATTTCCCTGACCAATTTCAACATATCCAGACATATTATACTAATTTAGTACTTATCTTTAAACCTCATTACTAAGGCCAAAATTTGAAAAAAAAAATTGTTAGTGAAATTTGCAGAATAAATTATAATAAATTAAATTAGTTTATAAAATGTTAAAATTATTGCCTTTCCCGGACTTTTTGAAGAAAAAAAAATTACAATTTTCCCTGACTCAAATTTTCATTTCCCTGACTTTCCAGGTCGTTGTGAACCCTGTAATGGTTTCAGATATTTTTCTCCCAAATATGTAAAGATTGTTTATACTATGACATTTTCTCAATGATTTGGGAGAAATCCCTTTGAGAAATGTTTTAGAAATTTTTGAAACTTGACTCATTGGTGGCAACTTCAGATTCTGCAAATCAAACAACGACACAAAAGGTTTCCACCACATTACTAGTTACTACAAAATAGTCATCAATGATCAGTCACTACTAGTCATATGTGTTAAACTAGTGTAACATCCCCGTTTCCGTAGGGTTAGTAGAGTGATCTCTGCTAGCCATCTAGAAGTGTCGAGTGGATGTTGATGATTAAGTCTTTCGGTCTATTGGCTCCTGTGTTGCTACTTAACCACCAGGGACACAAGGGTCGGTACCTCAGGAGACCTGTGGTAGAGAATATTGTAGAGATGTCTTCTTACACATGGATGCTGGAGACTTCGTTGTCCGGTGGCTTCATCGACTAAGTGGTGGTCCCACTCCCATAAAATGACTGAGTCCACACATCGAGATTATAAGCTGAAATATACGTCTTTATTCACAAGAACAGCGATACGCTGTAGATTGAGAATCAGAGTAACAGTATCGCTTGGTAGTTGTAACCAATCTGTCCTCTCAATCTACACGGTCCTGTTTATATACTCTTAATTACAATAGAAACATCTGATTCGTTAAACAAAGGCTCCAGGTGTGTCCAAGTCTCTTGGACACACTCGGACCTAGAAGTGATCTATTAATTAAACGAAAACGAAAACATCTATAAGATGTATAAAATATAACAATACAGAAGGATGTACGACGATCCTTCTATTAACAATTTGTAAAGATTCTCACGTCCAAAAGTTCTGCATCGATGGCTCTTCTAGGATCTATCCTATTAACCATCGATGTAGTACTTTTGGGCTATTCTTCTCATCTTGGAGGGCAGAGAGTCATCGTCGTGATAACCTCCCAACCACCCCCAAGCATGAGGTGAGAACCTTTTAACGATACAATCTTGATTACAGGGTGTCTACAAAAACGATCGAATTCTTGACGGTGAATTCGTTACACTAGTAACTATTGTCCAGTGTGATGATTATACAAGAATCACCAAATATTTACAATATTGCACTTATTTATAAGAAGCCATTTAAGTATGGTGCATTGATACTAGTATGTATTATACTATTATGACTAGAACTGACTAGAACATAACCTGGAGGCTTATTACAAAAATGTACTAAGATTTTCATGACATTAAATTGTCATTTTTTCATAGAGTTGTTAGACAATGGAACTCTCTTCCTGAGACAGTGGTGAATGGGGATAATTTTGTTTTGTGGGATTGACAATTGTATATTAATTTTGTTTTTGACCTCCATTGCTCTAAAGAGCAATGGATCTAAATAGGATCATGCAAGAAAAGGGGCAAAAAAAGATGTCTGTATGTCTGTGTGTGTCCGGAACCCCGATTTAGTGGGTCGAACAACTCAAGAATGGAATGGGATAAAGACATGCAGTATTTTATATTTCATTCCGTGGGTCAATATGATGCTCCTGACAACAAATTAGAAAATTTTACCCAGGGGTTATTTTTTTATGAATTTTTTAGAAACAAATTTTGAGTTTTTGGTCATAATTTTTTGTGGGTCGAACAACTCGAAAACGGGGCCACATATAATAAGATGTCATCAGACCTAAAATGATGTACACATTCTGACCATGAAACTGGAAAACAATTGATATATAAAATTTCAATTTTTTAAAAACGTAATTCTTTTTAAAAAAAATCGAGATTCTTCCTCTTTCCAGTTTTAGCATTTGAAGGGGAACTTTTCTATTATTTGGGAGGGGTGTTCCTTTCTATGTTCTGTTATTATTTTTGTGTATTAGAATACATGTGCTGTATTTTCATTTTAAACCATATTATTACAAATGAATGGTGCATGTGCATCACATGTAACTATGTCATGTACATGAGTACATACATGTGTTTATCTATATACACTTGCACACACGTGTGTAAATGTGCGTACACATGCACGCAAGTGTGTACATGTGCATACACATGCACACAAGTGTGTACATGTGCATACACATGCACACAAGTGTGTACACGTGCACACAACAAATGCACACAAGTGTGTACACGTGCACACAACAAATGCACACAAGTGTGTACACGTGCACACAACAAATGCACACAAGTGTGTACATGTGTGTACACCCGTGCACACAACAAATGCACACAAGTGTGTACACGTGCACACAACAAATGCACACAAGTGTGTACATGTGTGTACACCCGTGCACACAACAAATGCACACAAGTGTGTACATGTGTGTACACATGCACACAACACATGCGCACAAGTGTGTACATGTGTGTTCACATGAGCACAACACATGCGCACAAGTGTACATGTGTGTTCACATGAGCACAACACATGCTCACAAGTGTGTACATGTGCATACACATGAGCACAACACATGCGCACAAGTGCATACATTTGCGTACACATGCACACAAAACATGTGCACACAAGTGTACATGTGCGTACACATGCGAACACATGCGCACAACACATGCGCACAAGTGCGTACATGTGTGTACACATGCGGACATGTGCGTACATGTGTAAAGGTGCATACGCATGTATGCACGTTTACAAGTGTGTACTCATGCGCGCATGTGTGTTCATGTGTGTACTCATGCGTGCACGTGTGTTCATGTGCATACTCATGCGCACACATGTAACAATGAAAAAAGTTGGTTATTTGGTATATTAAAGCAATGGAGGTCTTTAGGGTTCCTTGAATCCCTTGTTTTATATATATGTGCATGTATTTGACAATGCTTAATGCTGCATGACTGCTAGAAGAGTTCTTTTTTGTAATTGTAATTGTCATATTTAGCTTGCAAGTTTGTAACTATCACAAAAGCAAATTACAAGAATATGTGTATCAATATCTTTATGACTGTCATTGAAAATGATAGATCATCGTAAGCTGTGACATCATATTGGTATGATTTTTATATTTTTTATGATTCGTCCAGTAATGAAGACCATACATTACCTAGCAGTGCTATAGCACTTATGACATTTTGTAGTGACTACAATGCCCGACATAGGTTTATTGCAATGATAAGTAATGCCATGAAAAAGTCATTTTATTAGATCCCTACAAATTGGAACTATAAAAATTAGAGATTTATGATTTTTAAATTTGTCATTTTCATGTTCAAATTAATCAGCTAAAGGATCCTCATTATGTATAATGTATATTAATATTTTAATAACACTGAAACAAAGTCTATATTTAAGAAGAAGAAAAAAAATCCTCATTAAAATACATTCTAATTTGTAGAAGAGAAACAACCTGATTTATGATTGCAACAAGTATAAAGCGGCATATTATAAAAAAACTGTATAATTTTACTAGTAAACTTACTTAAAAAAATAGGGCAATCTAAACTTTCTAACAATCTGTCAATTATTTTATGAGCGGACCCCCCCCCCCCCACCCTCCACAGCCACAAACTGTTCATCTTTTTTTATTATTATTATTTAAAATAAAAAACCCTCCTTTTATATAACGAAATAATAGCCAATATAATGATTTATAGAGCAACTAATATCAATTTCATGAAAAGAAGATAGAAAGAATGAAAGAAAAAAACAGATTCCCTGACTTCATCAGAAGATTGGATTTTCAATTGACAATGAAGATAAGAAAAAACGAAAAACTTGGTCTGCAAGTTCAGTTCAGTGTAATTAAGAAATACGCCGCCGGTAACGATAAGGGTACTCAATTTCCAAAAAAGGAATGATGATGATGATGATGATGATGAAGAAAACTAAAAACTCCATTTACATGGTTCAATTCAGATGAAACATCATCATGAATAAAGTTATTTAGAAATTTAAGTATATCAATAAAAACGCTTCACTCCCCCCCTCTTTTCCTCTCTCTTTTCTCCATAAAAAAAATAATATACTAAAAGTAAAAGAATATCATTTGCACATATTAAAAACAACCATTTTTCTTTCCTTAAATTGCTTCTTCTATTTCTCATTGAATAAAAAAAAAAATAGCCCGCTTAAATTAAGGCCCAAATTCAAGAAAACAAATTTGGTACTTTTTAAAAGTTCAACTGAAATCTTGTGAGCATCTAACAGACTAACAAACAAACCACCGCAATTTTTTCCATAAAATATGGTGTTGCTAAGTTAAAACAATGTTCAGAGGGTTCAGGAACTTTTAAGTTCAAGAGCCACACTTTCTTAATAAATAAAGGCCTAACTTACCCCAAATTTCCGAGAGAAAATTCCTCGTTAGAAAAGAAAAAAAAAAAAGATTTACGATCAGAATATTCGTTATAATTTGTACGTGTAAAGAATAAGATCGATATTTAAAAAGAACAACAAAAAAAGAAAACAGTTTTTGATGTTGTCTTCTTTTTTTGTTTAAAAAAATATAAATTAAATTGAGATTAGGCCTACTGTTGTAAAAAAAAATTGAAAATGACAGACTAAGCAAATGTTGTGTTAAACATGACACAAAATGAGTGTGAAAATAAAGTTTAAATCACAACTAAAATTCACATATGGCTCGTACAATAAATAAAACTATAAACTACACATAAATATTGCTAGCGATGAAAGGACTTGCAGCAGCCATAGCAAGAGACCTCGCACATGATACTGCAAGCCTATCACAGCAACAGTGGCGTAGCTAGGCACCCGCAAGACCCGCAACTGCGGGGGGGGGCGCAAAAAAAGAAATGAAAGTTATGTATTTTCAAAAATAATTGAATAAATTAAGCGAGTGATTCCGAATCGCTCGCTTAATTTATTCAGTTAATTTCAAAAATAAATCGACTTTCATTTAATATTTACTTTTAAAAACTACATACTTGCACTAGTAAATCTTCATAGAGATCAATGGGTACGGAGGAACAACGGCAGGAATATTCGAAAAAAATTGTAGGAACAGTCGGAAGGTTAAGTTTAGTTAAATTAAGCTTGTTGCAGGGTGGTTGGGGGCGCAGCCTCCAGTTTTTAAAGAATTATTCTTATTAAATAAAATTAGTCCATTGTTCGACTGTTCCCTAACTTGAATAACGGGAAGAACGGTCGGAACAATGGACAAATTTGTTTTAATAATTCTTTAAAAACTGGGGGGCTGCGCCCCCAGACCCCCTGCAACATGATTAATTTCCTAACTTTCCGACTTGAACTACTGTTGTTCAGACCTGTTCCGCCGTTCATCAAAATAGTACCCCCCCCCACCTAGTATGGGAGCTATGTGGAGAGGAAGCTAAGGGGGCTTTGCGCCCCCTTAGCTCCCTCCCTGAGTCGCGGGGGGGGGGGGGGTCGCAACCAAGTCATAGCTACGCCACTGCACAGCAATAAGAGTTCAGTGAATCTTGCCGTAAAAATAAATAGCCAGTGAAATCGCGGCTTCAAAGTATATAAGGTCACTATTAAGGTGGCTGAATATATATTTTGCTTTTGTCCCACCGGACGGCGCCACTGCAGTGGGCTAATGTTATGCTCTAAAGACGCTTTTGCCAGATTTGGATGAAAAAACATTTTGAAAACATTCAAATTGTTTCTAAAACTAGAATGGTAAAAAAAATATGCTAAAATTGCTTTCATGAAAATTCCATGTTTTTCTATTGACATTTCATGAAAAACTATTGTCGCCCCTTTTTCAAACTGTCATAAAAAAGTTTTCTGTTAAAGATATCATAATATTTTACCATTCTAGTCTTGAAAACAATTTAAATTTTGTCATTATGTCATTTCTAAAAACGTTTACTTGACGTTTTTGCGTCCAAATTTTACAAAAAAACGTCTATGGAGCACAACATTAGCGAAATAATTATCTCTAGAGCTACCCTGACAGGCGTACAAATTGAATATGCAAATCGTTTATCTATCAGTAAACTCTAAAGTTAAAATGAAATCTCAACATTCTAAAGACAAGAACTAGAGGAAGAGCTCCAGCTTCTATCTTAACAAGTGTGCTTGATGCTTTTCAATAAACGAAGCAATTAAGGCTATATGATCAAAATTAAATAAGTAAAATCTAACATTCCCAATATTGTTAAGGCAGTTAGGTAGAAGGCAGCATATATAATACTCCTAGTCTAGATATATGCCTGACCTAATTCATTTTCCTGAAGCGGACCACTAAATTTTCTATTCAATTTCCTGCACAGAACGTAAATAATAAAAAAGAAAACCTTAACGTCGTAAAAAAAAATTCTGCCGCAAGACCAAATAATTCAACCGTAAAATAAATATATTTGTATCCTTATATCACATTTTTTTATCCATCTAAAAAAAACCTGACAAGATTTAGTGGCCATTTATTATAGAAATCTATTCGAATTTTACCTCTTCTAACTTCAACAACACTGAAGAAAAAAAAACCCGTTCACATTGCACAAAAAAAAATATCAGAAGTCACAACACAGAGCTACAAAAGTTACCTTCTTAAATGCCATGTAATTTATTACTAACAACCTTCCTAATGATAATACCCCGTTTATTTGTAACGTGTATTAAACATGTGAGATAGAACATCAATATCTTCACCATCTTCAAATAAAATTAGCTTTTTTTTTTAACAAAAAATCCAGTTTCGAAAGCATCGCTAAAATGTTAGCAATGGAGAAAACAATTTTGAAAAAGACAATAGCAATATAATAAGTACTTACAAATAAGTCAAATAATTAATGACCTTCCAAAGCACAGTTTACTGAGCCTGTATTTAGGTGGCTTTATAGATATTCATTTCACTTTTATCCCACCGGACAGCACACCATTGCAATGACTAAATGCTATGTTCCATGGACGTTTTTGTAAAATTTGGACGCAAAAACGTCAAGCGAACGTTTCTTTTTTTTTGGAAACACTATGAAAAAAGAAAAATTCAAATTGTTTTCAAAACTAGAATCGTAAAAGTTTTTATGTTATTGTTTTTTCATGGCAATATCTTTGAAAACGACCGGTTTTTAGGTTTTTCCACTGACATTCCGTGAAAAAAAGTACCGTAACTTCATCTTTTTCAAACTGTAATTTTTATCTGTTTTTATCTGTGATATTTAACTGTTTATTTTTAAAAACATCATCATGAAAAACTTAATTATTAAACATTAATGACAATTGGCAACGCAGGCCCGCCATCAAGGTGGACAAAAACAAAATAAATATCTATAATGCTACATTTTTTGCGTTGATTACAATTACAATTACAATTAGTACTCTGCTAGCAGCCAAATAGGCCAATGGCAGAGGGACATAAGAGTCCACATGCAGCATTAAGCATTGTCAAGCACATATACATGCACAAATATAAAAACAAAATGAATAGACAATTGTCAATCCCACAAAAGAAAATTATCCCCATTCACCACTGCCTCAGGAAGAGAGTTCCATTGTCTTATAACTCTAGGGAAAAAAGACCAATAATTTATGAATCTGTCCTAGCGAAAAATCTCCCTAATTTTCTTAGAGTGGTCAGCCCTGCCCATGTATAGCTTTATGAATATCACTGGACTGCAGTTTAGGACAATCACCACGTGTAATTTTTCCAAACAATTTCAAACTTAACTCAGTCCTGCGATGTGCCAAACTATGCCATTATAGCACTGACAGCATCTCAGTGACACTATCTGTAAATTTGTGCCTGCCACAAACAAACCTAGCTGCCTTATGCTGAACCATTTCAACTGAATGAGTCTGTATGACAGAGTAAGGATTCAATACACTGCAGCAATACTCAAGATGAGGCCGAACCAATGCTTGATAGGCAATAGTTTTAACTTGTGCTGGGCAGGTGCCCAATTTGACAATTTGACTAAAACGAAGCATTTGTAGAGCTTTCCCAGTAACACCATCAATGTGTTTTTTCCAAGAGAGGTCATCTCTCATTGTAACCCCCAAGTACTTATAACACTTGACACTCTGAAGAATAGTGTCATTCATACTATAATTGAACACAATAGGATTTCTACCCCGAGATAGTCTCATAACACTAAACTTCTCCTGCTCTTCCCACTTTCCTTGCTCGTTTGAAGCCACTCGCAATAACATGCTCGAAAATGAATTGAATGCATAGCTTGCATTTCAGTTGGCATATTATGACTTCATCTAGGAGCACCATTTATAACTAATACTAATACAAATCTAGCCACACCACAGGTTCACGTGACATGAGACATGGTAATTGTTTTCAGTTCCAAAGTTGCTCCAATGGTTGTAGCAACCAAACGGCAATTCGAAACGTCATAAAATTACCTTAATAACTGAAGAACGTAAGGAAAACACATAATTTTTTTCTAAAAGCTCAAATACGTTTCAGAAGAATTGAAACATGGCCAGCAAAATGGACATTTTAAGGCCAATCGTGTTTAACATCAGTCTACCAAATATGCATAATTCAAAACCCCTTTGAATAGTGCAACCTTTAATTAAATGACTACAACATTTTTAAGAGATTGCAACTTCAATTATCGTTGAAAAAGCCAAAAGCACTAAAGGTGGCTAGAATCGAGATCATATTTTGGGCAAATAAAACTTCACTTAGGCCTTGTTTCCACTGGGATGAAAATTTGAACTTTTTGAAGATTTCAACTGGTGAAAAATAGAAGAAACGTTGCTCTCACAATGACAGTGAATGTGTCGGAGCCACGCGCGTTCTACTTTTCACCAGTTGAAATTTTCAAAAAGTTCAAATTTTCACCCCAATGGGAAACAAGGCTTTAACACTGGTTCTAAGGAGTCATGCAGCACTTGCACGCTGGAATGTCTAGGCTCGTTAAACCGGCAACGTTTGCTAAACAATCAAAAATCTCGAGCAGCTAAGAAGGCCAACTGTAAACCTGGCAAGAAAGAACCTGTAAGCCAGTGCAACGCTCATCAAAATCAGTCAGCCATCATCATTAAATGAGGAGGCCATACATCAGTCAAAAGAGGGAATCATTAGGTCGCAGTTGTAGGAGTAACTAAACTGTTTTTCTTTACGTTAAGAAACTTTAACGAGGCAATTTTTAAATGATTTATGAACTATATGAAAACATTTTTTTGGGGGCTTTTCTTAAAATAAATAATGTTTTCATGACAATTATACACCCACCAAGTTACTAAAACAGTGAAGTTGCTTGCACACTAAAAAAACGCATTTAGCAGCGGGCGTGTGTTTTCGAAGCGTGCAAAGACGGAAATAATCTTAACGCCTTCAAAAAAAAAACAGGAAAAGGTCATCTATAGTAAAGTTGCCAAAAAAAAACAACTTCAGTTAATAATGAAATATTAATGAAAACTGAAAAAAAGAAAAGCCAAAAGGGAGACCGACCACCAATCTAATATTAATGTTTCTAATAAACCATCCAAGTTTCTTATAGAGTTATAAGATTGACAAGAATCGTAATGATACGATTATAGGTTTTGAACATGAAACTTACATGACATGAAATAAAGTTGCAAGAAAAAGTTGTAAGCAATTACTTTTTAGATCGCTTTTTTTAAAAAAAAAAAAAAAAGACGAAATTGATTCGAAGATTAAAAGTAATGTGCACACCGCACAATGGTGAAAATAGTGAATTACTTACACTTCAAAGTTGTAAACTTTGACAAGCATTCGGGGAGATCGGTGACAGTATTATTTAATGCCCACTGAAAACGATTAAGTTTCTCCGCACATTCAAAAACTCCTACAAAATTAAACCAGTGAGCTTACGGAAATTGCAAGACACAGTATTTTACAAAAATAATAGAATTTCCAAAGTGTGATTTTAATAACATAAGAAATGTTATGCAGTTGCAAAGTTTGCATTTCGTTCGACGTTTTCAATAGGCATACCAAATGAAAACGTTTGTCAAATATTCAAAAATTCAGAAAATCTTAACCGAGTCTACTTGCGGAAGTTACAAGACGCCATTTGAAAACAAACAAAAAAAATCGAATTTCCGGTATGTGAGTCAGTAATCAAACGTTAAGCGATATACGAGCATAGATTCAAAGTTTGCATTTTCGTTTAACGTTTTTCAATGGACATACCCATTGAAAACGATTAAGTTTGGCGCGCACATTCATTAATTTCTATAAAATTAACCGAGTGTGTTTACCGAAGTTGCAAGACGCCATTTTATTGGCAAATTAACACTCTTTCCAAAAATGGAAAATTTGGACTGTGTCACTAACTAATCAAACTTTATGCAGCTGCAAAGTTTGCATTTTGTTACAAAAATTGCCAGACGTCAATTTTATTTAAAAGAAAATAAGACTTTACAAAAAATAGTCGAATTTACTAATCCGGCAATCGGGCATTTTGAGGGCCGATTTTTCAGTTTTCAGACCAAATTTATTGTGAAACTCGATAAGAGTTTAAAAATCGCACAAGAAAATCATTACAAAGCTGTTGTTTTGAAACATAACTTGAGGTGTAATAAGCACTCAAATAGCCGGTCCAATCACTAATCATTTTTTATAACGGAATTTTGATTCTCTCGAATTTTTTTTATATAATTATCATATAGGCTGTTTTCAAACTTTTTTTTAAATAGACATATCGTAAGTTCATAACTAAGTTTTGCAAAAGTATCAGTATATAGACAGTTATTTGAGTGCTTGTTGCACTTTAAAGACAAATGTGAGCGAAACAGACAAAGTAATTGAAAACTCAACACACCGTGTTAAACGGCTATACAAGATATGGCATATCATTACTAATTTTACTCATGCCGATAGCCTCTTAATGTTACAAAAGCAAAGTTTGAAAAGTTGCAGAATTTCAACGGCGTTTGAAAATGTTTGTAGCCCGGCTCATATCATCCTGTGACATTTTGCAACAGTTTAGTGACTTTCACCTTGTTTTATTTCACTTACTTTATTCTGACTATAAGACTCTAATAGACTCAATTGTTAAGTGAAACTTGATTCTTAACTACCCTTTCTCTCTTAAATGAGTTTCGCTTTTGAATGTTGTGGCCAGGTATTAACACCTTTTGGTTGCAATATTTAAAGTTTTTATTTTAAACTTTTTTGAATTAAGCTAATTTGCTAAAAACCATTGACCTTACAAAGTTCCATTTTGCTAACCACTTTTCGGGTCTCTAGAAACAGCTAGAAAGTTCAAGAAAACATATATATGTTTTCTTCAATATGTTTTTCGGGTGTTAAGGTAATTTTATGACATTTCGAATTGCGGTTTGGTGGCTAGATCTATTTGAGTAACATTGGAGCTGCAAAATTGACCATGTCATGTCTCACTGCATTGTCACATGTAACTCTGGAGTGTCTTAAGGCACGTTTACTAGTGAGCTGAAGATGAAATTCCTGTATTGAAGCAGTAGCTGAAAACGAACATGTGTTTCAGCTAATTGCCTTCAGCCATCTTCAGCTACAACAAAACAGCTCAGCTTTTCAGTTCACATAAAATTAGTTCCAAGAACCTCAAATGAACTTATTTGATTACAAAAAGTCGACATCATGTGTCCCTGATAAGAGAATTATGAATGAGTATTATGGGTATCACGTGATGATGATATCATTAGCTGACCAGTTACAAAGAAGCTGAAATATCTAACTACATTAAATATAAGTTGAAATGCATTTTAAGCTCCAATTTGCTGCTTCAGCTGAAATCTTTATCGTCAACTTACATTTAAATGTCAGAGTTGATAAGAGGAGAAGCATAAGATGGTACAACATTTCTGCTTCAGCTCATACAATTCTCTTCTTCAGCTCACTAATAAATGCACCTTTCGTATGTGTCAATAAGGGCTCTGAATGCAGGACACATTCATCATTGCAATTTCCCTGCTTTCAATAAATTTTAAGCACTCTTAATATGTAACAATGAACATTTCTTGAGTTGATTTGCTATATAGATGGCACCACATATCATTAGTGTCACAAAGTTCTACAAAAATAATCAATCCACTTTCCAGAAGAAGAAGAAGAAGAAAAAACATTTTTAAAAAATCTATTTGAAACAACAATCTTCATTTGCAAAAGATTAATTAGAAAAATAATATCTGCAGGCCAAGAAAAAAAAAGTAACAGCAAAAAAAAATCTCATAAAACGTTTTCGCACAAGTTGAACGTTCGAAAAACACAAAACTATCTATAAACACATACAAGTGAAATTTCTTGGCAGTTAAATTTAAATTTAAAGAAGGGAGAGAGAAAGTGAGAGAACCTTCATAACACCGGCAACACCTTTACAACTGCAAATTACCAATTACGATACATATTTTACACTTTATTTAATGGCAGGTGGTGTTCCAAGAGTTTTTTTTTTTTGATGGAGATAGTCAGAAAGAATAATATAGCTGCCAGACACAAATAAGAATTCACAGACAAAAACAAAACAGAATTTATATTACAAACTTCCAAACAAACACAACAACACATTTTCATAATAGAAAAGAAAATAGGTACAAAGGTAGGGGTAGGGTACCTCGAAGGTAGTTTTATTACAAATAAAATAACAAAACAAGTTATTTTTCATACATTACAACCATTTATGAAACCTAAGGCAGCACATAAAATGCAGTTTTTTGAAAAAAAATTTTCTAAGAGGCATTTTTCAAACATTACCGCACACATTGCCATCATTTTTTTGAACAAAATATGTTTTCAAGCCCCTCTCTCCTCTCTCATTGCAAAATAAAAAGTAAAACAATTTACCTACAAATACCAAACACAAAACCACTCGTTTACCACTGGCATTTCCATTTTTTGTTGTTTTCTCTACTTAAAAACAATGTTGCAAACAGTTAGCAGAAATAGTCTCCATTCAAAAACTGATACCTGCAGTTCACACACATAAAACTAACAAGTGAAAAATATTTTAAGAAGTTAACACTTTATAATTCATTGTAATTCCCTTATTGAATGTCCAACCTGGACGAGCCAGGAATAATAATAATAAAAACTTTAAAAGTTGTTTCTCAATTTGTGGCCCACCACCCTAAAAATTCGTAAATTTATTGAGAATCCATAATGACTAATGAGTGAAATTCAAGCCTTGTACACGCTTGGATACAAAGCCAAAACGAGTATTTGGTGTTGTCTAGCAACTGTCGAGATACAGTCGCTAGACTGTCTAGAAACAATGTTCCGAACTCTTACCTGTCGAGATACAGTCGCTAGACTGTCTAGAGACAATATTTCGAACTCTCGCGACTGTTGAGCGACAAAATTCCCGTGTCTTTTGTACAGTATGTCATTCGAAATAAAAAAATCATAGAATGCTGTGCAACATTTCATAAGATAATACAAGAACTCGTTAGTTACTTTATAATCTCCAAGGAGTGAATATGTGGACATATGAAACACCGCCCGACAGAGCCTGTCAGTGATTTAGAAATTAGGTACGGACGCGCCAAAATGTATAGATACTCTCTAGATATAAAATCTCGCAACAGTCACCAGACAATCCCGATACACTGTCGCGTGACTTCGTATCCAAGTGTGTACTAGGCTTTATAATACACACTCTTCTTCATCATAACCATCATCCTCATCATCATCATGTGTCTTTAGAAAACAAGATCAACCCTTTCCCTGGTTGTTTTCAAACAGTTCATGGCGCCATTACAAGAAAGAATCTCTCATCAACATGCTGAGCGTCTTCAATAAAAATTTATTAACCCGCACAACCAGCAGTACATATACTGTATATATGTTTCTATACCATCTACACGTCAGGGCAGAAATAAAAAGAAGAAAGCGTGAAAAAAATAACTAAAGTACCTGCAGCAATATAAAATATTTTTTTCACTCAAACAGATGAACAAGCTTTTTTTTTTCTTCTTCTTCTGTTTTCAACAGAACATTCGCCACCATTTACATTTTACAACTTAAAAACCATGCTCCCTTGACAACTGGATTCTGTGATACCTTTCTCTGATATAAAACACAATACATGCTACAAGGTGTGCCAACTATTGCAGTCAGGCATCTATCTACTGGTCCGGATGGCAAGGCGGCACATGCCGCCTGCGTCGGTCCTTCTAGGGTGCCTATACACCAACCATTCACTTATATACACTGCTGAATCCATGGAGCACGTAATATGCGTTCTGTTTAAGGATACGTAATCCGAAAAAAAACTATAATACCTACAATTTTGTAATTTAAGCTAGTTGTTAACAACATTATAAAATATACGTGTATAAAATTTGAACTATATTAAGTAAAAATTAACAACAACAAAAATGTTTTGGAAAAACGAGCCGACAGAAGCGCCTCTCAAAATTTTGCAGCCCCTGGATCTTGTCAAAACTAAGACGTCCCCTTGAGCATACATAAATTGTGAAGCCTGTGGAAATTTCTCAACTTTGGGTGGCCCTCCTCGATAGTCACTTGCAACCGGGAACATATATTAGTGTGCACTTGAACACAAATTCTGGCACTTGTACAATGAAAAATGTGCACCCATAAATTACTGGTTGCATTCTTGATGCTTGCTAAGTCAAAGCTAGTGCTAAACTCGTGAACTTTTAAAAGTAAGTGCAATGTAAAAGTTGATGAGTTTTAGCACTAGGTTTAACTAAAAAAAAATCATCATGAATACGACCCTACGAGATTAAACTGATTCATATTTCTGGTCTTTTTTTTCAAGCATACTGGAATGCAATTTCTGTAAATAGTTCTTTGTTAGTACAATTTCAATTTGATGACGATGTCTGAACTTCGTCTAAATGACAACCACTTATGTTTGAAAATTGTCCCCTCTATCGTATGGCTCTCGAGCTGATTGCAGGTGTACTGAGTTGAATACAAATATTAGTCACATGTACTAGTAGTCGCTGTTTCTCGTCAACGTTGTTCCTCAGCAGAGGCAACATTCACCACCTACCATTGCATACAACATTCTTGGTTTCCAAGAATGAAGTGGTGCCACTAGTGTAACATCTCCAGCAACAGTTGCCAGGAGATTGTTGCTGGTTGCTAGCGCAGCATTGTTGCCTAATTTGCATCCAAACCTTGTAGTCACAGAGGAGGATAGTAAATAAAACTACAACATTTAAATCAAAATGAATTTATTTTCAAAAGACACTTGTATTTTCTGCATCTGTCTTGTAAATTAACTAAAACCTATTTTATAATTTAACAAAAACTGAAGCTCATTTCAACTTTGCGGTTGTTTTAAACAGTTTGATGCAAACCTAAAAAACATCACAGAAGATGTCTTATCTGCTCCTCTCTACATGAAGATTTAGATTTTTTTCTCTCTCATATGATGTAAAACAATCACAGCCATAGAGTTGTCAATCAAAAAAATGTTATATTTACAGTGTCACAAACATGAATGCAACTTGTACTAGAGAAGCTAACATGTAAAGAAGAAAAAAAAATCATTATACAACGCCAACATTCTCGACGTCACTTTCTTTTAAATATTATGCTTGATGACGACTGTTTAATTGCTAGGTAGAGCTTAGAAAACCATTAGGAGAAATGAAAGAAAAAGAAAAAAAACTGAAATGTGTTCTCGTTTTCTTGTCAGTTAAGCACAGCTAATGAGGAGAAAGTGGATGAGCACTTGTCACATTTCACATCAAATAACAGCCACTTTTTCTTTTCTTTCAAAAAAAGCATCTTTCTGTTTACTACATACACATCCTTAAGATAAACAGTGTTTTTTTTGTTCACTTGGATTTATGCCATGCAAATGAGCTTAAAAGATGTGCCTAAACATCTCTCTAACTTGTATCTTTGACATCTAACATCCTAACAGGGTGTTGTCTAAACCTCCCGAAACATGATTACTGGGTGGGTATTATGAGACGCCAAAAAAAAAAAGAAATCAAAGGCCTTCCTTCTCTCATTCAATAACGCCTAAATAACGACAGCCAGCCACTTTAGAAAATTGGTTAAAACGTGTTTGAAAACTTTTGTTGGTTTAGAATATTACTGTAGTAAAACAACTAAAATAAAATATGTCGGTGCAGCTGACAATGATTTGCAAATGTTATGATGCATCATGGGTAAAGTATCATAGTTGACTCCTTTATGGCTGCATGCATTCTACACTGTGTACGTATCAGGCAGAAACAATCCTACATTACTCCTACCAGTGCAACAAAAGTGAGCTTTCTCGAATGAAGGTCTACGTGCTCAAGGGTGCATTTGAGAACATGCTACAGTATTTGAATTTGTAAAATTACTTTGCAAGCAGCCATGAATGCCTGTGACAGAGTCACAAAAATCCAATTGTAGCTTAATACGAGGTTATTTCCATGCAAAAAATCCTCTGCAAGAAGAGAGTTCCATTTTCTTACTAACCCGGGCCTAGGAACAAATGACCAGTAACATTAATCTGTCCATGCAAAACTTTCTCTAATTTTGTTAAAAGTGGTCACTGGTGACTTCTGCAACCATTCTACATTTAAGAAACTACTCAAGAAGCGTTTAAAAACGTCGGGCAGCATTTTTGAAATGAACACCCTGTAGAACTAACTCCAGTCGCAAGAAAAGTAAATAAAACACACGATTACAAGGAGCAGCAGACGACTCCTAAGAGTAATTGGAAATTGAACACTTGGATATAAGGTGCAGCATGGGTACTGCATTATAATTGACTCATCCAAAGCGATGCTGCTGCTGTTAGAAAATGGCACCTCCTAGAGTTTTTTTTCTTCTATTATTGTAACAAAACACGGGCCTCGATCGTTCTCGAATGCACCTAAATTATAATTTCAGTACCTTATTTATTGCTAGAATAATATAATGTAAGCGTGGTGCTCAAGGGGTGGGGAAAAACACAGGTGAAACAAAAAAAAATCCCTATTTCAGAAGCAAACCACACAGAAGAAGAAGGAGAAGAAAAAACCCTCCAAACATCTCTCCCTCCGAGCACCTGTCATTACTGCATCAAAACAGACAAGTGCCCCCAGGAGAAACTGTTATCTTTCTGAGAGTCACTTCATTAATGAAAGATAATAATCGATTTTAAGAGGTGAACTGAAAACTTTCTTAAGTATTTTTTTTCTTCTTCTTCATTTCAAAACTATAGTCCCTCTAACTTTGTCAGAATTACAATCTTGTATGTAAGCTTATTAAGCTAAAAAAAATAATACATGCATCTCAATTCACGCGATTCTGTCTGAATGGTTCATATTGTATTTCGTTGTAAAGTAAACAAAAAAAAATGATCAACTAAAAAATGGAAGGCTCTAAGGTACATTTTAAACTATAGAAACAAAACAAGACACAACACACAGACACGACAAAGTGAGTTTCTCGAATGCATTTGACAAATTCTCCCTGCACTTGCTAATATTTCTCTGAAAATCAGATTTCTTCGCCCCTTTTCGATCAATTATAACTTCTAATAATAAATATAAATAATTCCCTATAACAAAAAAATATTGAATTATTAGGTGTCAAAATAGGCACTCTAAATGTCCTAGGTCACAGTAACCTATTAGAGGCTCAAATGCATCTCTTGCAATGACCTAATAGCATTGTTATTCAATCTGACACAACATATAGACCTATATTGAGTTCTGAAGTGAACGCATCAGCTCATGAGCTCAGAGTCATCCTTATTGCCCTACGTGGTGTGTTCAATCACAGCCAATTACTTGTCAGCTAATGACGAGGGTTGGCTATTGAGGCTAGTATGATAATTAGATAACGTGATTTCTGAGGTGAAGATCCTCACACTTGGCATTCTTAAATTCCCGTACTTTTATGGGCGAACACACACATTTTCATCCACTACTAGCCAGTATAACAATTACCAGAGATCGTGATAGTTTATTTAGCCTCCAAGTTACTCTAACGTAATCTCCTTATCGTAGCCTCCAAATCAAACCCTCCTCTCTTCGACAAAGCACAACCTGCCCATATTTATTTTTTAGTTTAGATACATTTTTTTTTACTCAGACTGACTACATAACAAACGAATGTGTCTTAACTATTAGTTTTGTTATACTTTTGTTCAGACGAGATAATTTGATGTTCATTATGATAACTTTTAATCATAGAAATCGCAATCACTGGTGAGTGCACTCAGTGAGTAATGTGACGAGGCTGGCTCTTTGGCACTACCACCTTGTTATGGTGCTGGGTCAGAACCAGCCCCTTCTTTAACCGCATGTGACATTCAGATAGTACAGGTGACTTAACACCGATCACACAGTTAATCCTCAAAAGCCCACAAAAAGACTACTATTTTAGTCGGGGCCGACTGTGGCTCTCCTCACTCCTCGAGTTGGAACACACTCAGTCTCGACTAGGAAATTTTTGGTATAGATGCATAACAAACTTTGATGATCCTGGTCCTCTTTAGCCTGGTCTGAAGGTGCCAACCAGAGGGACTCAGAAGGTGCCAACCAGAGGGACTCAGAAGGTGCCAACCAGAGGGACTCAGAAGGTGCCAACCAGAGGGACTCAGAAGGTGCCAACCAGAGGGACTCAGAAGGTGCCAACCAGAGGGACTCAGAAGGTGCCAACCAGAGGGACTCAGAAGGTGCCAACCAGAGGGACTCAGAAGGTGCCAACCAGAGGGACTCAGAAGGTGCCAACCAGAGGGACTCAGAAGGTGCCAACCAGAGGGACTCAGAAGGTGCCAACCAGAGGGACTCAGAAGGTGCCAACCAGAGGGACTCAGAAGGTGCCAACCAGAGGGACTCAGAAGGTGCCAACCAGAGGGACTCAGAAGGTGCCAACCAGAGGGACTCAGAAGGTGCCAACCAGAGGGACTCAGAAGGTGCCAACCAGAGGGACTCAGAAGGTGCCAACCAGAGGGACTCAGAAGGTGCCAACCAGAGGGACTCAGAAGGTGCCAACCAGAGGGACTCAGAAGGTGCCAACCAGAGGGACTCAGAAGGTGCCAACCAGAGGGACTCAGAAGGTGCCAACCAGAGGGACTCAGAAGGTGCCAACCAGAGGGACTCAGAAGGTGCCAACCAGAGGGACTCAGAAGGTGCCAACCAGAGGGACTCAGAAGGTGCCAACCAGAGGGACTCAGAAGGTGCCAACCAGAGGGACTCAGAAGGTGCCAACCAGAGGGACTCAGAAGGTGCCAACCAGAGGGACTCAGAAGGTGCCAACCAGAGGGACTCAGAAGGTTTTCTGAAGGTGCCAACCAGAGGGACTCAGAAGGTTTTCTGAAGGTGCCAACCAGAGGGACTCAGAAGGTTTTCTGAAGGTGCCAACCAGAGGGACTCAGAAGGTTTTCTGAAGGTGCCAACCAGAGGGACTCAGAAGGTTTTCTGAAGGTGCCAACCAGAGGGACTCAGAAGGTTTTCTGAAGGTGCCAACCAGAGGGACTCAGAAGGTTTTCTGAAGGTGCCAACCAGAGGGACTCAGAAGGTTTTCTGAAGGTGCCAACCAGAGGGACTCAGAAGGTTTTCTGAAGGTGCCAACCAGAGGGACTCAGAAGGTTTTCTGAAGGTGCCAACCAGAGGGACTCAGAAGGTTTTCTGAAGGTGCCAACCAGAGGGACTCAGAAGGTTTTCTGAAGGTGCCAACCAGAGGGACTCAGAAGGTTTTCTGAAGGTGCCAACCAGAGGGACTCAGAAGGTTTTCTGAAGGTGCCAACCAGAGGGACTCAGAAGGTTTTCTGAAGGTGCCAACCAGAGGGACTCAGAAGGTTTTCTGAAGGTGCCAACCAGAGGGACTCAGAAGGTTTTCTGAAGGTGCCAACCAGAGGGACTCAGAAGGTTTTCTGAAGGTGCCAACCAGAGGGACTCAGAAGGTTTTCTGAAGGTGCCAACCAGAGGGACTCAGAAGGTTTTCTGAAGGTGCCAACCAGAGGGACTCAGAAGGTTTTCTGAAGGTGCCAACCAGAGGGACTCAGAAGGTTTTCTGAAGGTGCCAACCAGAGGGACTCAGAAGGTTTTCTGAAGGTGCCAACCAGAGGGACTCAGAAGGTTTTCTGAAGGTGCCAACCAGAGGGACTCAGAAGGTTTTCTGAAGGTGCCAACCAGAGGGACTCAGAAGGTTTTCTGAAGGTGCCAACCAGAGGGACTCAGAAGGTTTTCTGAAGGTGCCAACCAGAGGGACTCAGAAGGTTTTCTGAAGGTGCCAACCAGAGGGACTCAGAAGGTTTTCTGAAGGTGCCAACCAGAGGGACTCAGAAGGTTTTCTGAAGGTGCCAACCAGAGGGACTCAGAAGGTTTTCTGAAGGTGCCAACCAGAGGGACTCAGAAGGTTTTCTGAAGGTGCCAACCAGAGGGACTCAGAAGGTTTTCTGAAGGTGCCAACCAGAGGGACTCAGAAGGTTTTCTGAAGGTGCCAACCAGAGGGACTCAGAAGGTTTTCTGAAGGTGCCAACCAGAGGGACTCAGAAGGTTTTCTGAAGGTGCCAACCAGAGGGACTCAGAAGGTTTTCTGAAGGTGCCAACCAGAGGGACTCAGAAGGTTTTCTGAAGGTGCCAACCAGAGGGACTCAGAAGGTTTTCTGAAGGTGCCAACCAGAGGGACTCAGAAGGTTTTCTGAAGGTGCCAACCAGAGGGACTCAGAAGGTTTTCTGAAGGTGCCAACCAGAGGGACTCAGAAGGTTTTCTGAAGGTGCCAACCAGAGGGACTCAGAAGGTTTTCTGAAGGTGCCAACCAGAGGGACTCAGAAGGTTTTCTGAAGGTGCCAACCAGAGGGACTCAGAAGGTTTTCTGAAGGTGCCAACCAGAGGGACTCAGAAGGTTTTCTGAAGGTGCCAACCAGAGGGACTCAGAAGGTTTTCTGAAGGTGCCAACCAGAGGGACTCAGAAGGTTTTCTGAAGGTGCCAACCAGAGGGACTCAGAAGGTTTTCTGAAGGTGCCAACCAGAGGGACTCAGAAGGTTTTCTGAAGGTGCCAACCAGAGGGACTCAGAAGGTTTTCTGAAGGTGCCAACCAGAGGGACTCAGAAGGTTTTCTGAAGGTGCCAACCAGAGGGACTCAGAAGGTTTTCTGAAGGTGCCAACCAGAGGGACTCAGAAGGTTTTCTGAAGGTGCCAACCAGAGGGACTCAGAAGGTTTTCTGAAGGTGCCAACCAGAGGGACTCAGAAGGTTTTCTGAAGGTGCCAACCAGAGGGACTCAGAAGGTTTTCTGAAGGTGCCAACCAGAGGGACTCAGAAGGTTTTCTGAAGGTGCCAACCAGAGGGACTCAGAAGGTTTTCTGAAGGTGCCAACCAGAGGGACTCAGAAGGTTTTCTGAAGGTGCCAACCAGAGGGACTCAGAAGGTTTTCTGAAGGTGCCAACCAGAGGGACTCAGAAGGTTTTCTGAAGGTGCCAACCAGAGGGACTCAGAAGGTTTTCTGAAGGTGCCAACCAGAGGGACTCAGAAGGTTTTCTGAAGGTGCCAACCAGAGGGACTCAGAAGGTTTTCTGAAGGTGCCAACCAGAGGGACTCAGAAGGTTTTCTGAAGGTGCCAACCAGAGGGACTCAGAAGGTTTTCTGAAGGTGCCAACCAGAGGGACTCAGAAGGTTTTCTGAAGGTGCCAACCAGAGGGACTCAGAAGGTTTTCTGAAGGTGCCAACCAGAGGGACTCAGAAGGTTTTCTGAAGGTGCCAACCAGAGGGACTCAGAAGGTTTTCTGAAGGTGCCAACCAGAGGGACTCAGAAGGTTTTCTGAAGGTGCCAACCAGAGGGACTCAGAAGGTTTTCTGAAGGTGCCAACCAGAGGGACTCAGAAGGTTTTCTGAAGGTGCCAACCAGAGGGACTCAGAAGGTTTTCTGAAGGTGCCAACCAGAGGGACTCAGAAGGTTTTCTGAAGGTGCCAACCAGAGGGACTCAGAAGGTTTTCTGAAGGTGCCAACCAGAGGGACTCAGAAGGTTTTCTGAAGGTGCCAACCAGAGGGACTCAGAAGGTTTTCTGAAGGTGCCAACCAGAGGGACTCAGAAGGTTTTCTGAAGGTGCCAACCAGAGGGACTCAGAAGGTTTTCTGAAGGTGCCAACCAGAGGGACTCAGAAGGTTTTCTGAAGGTGCCAACCAGAGGGACTCAGAAGGTTTTCTGAAGGTGCCAACCAGAGGGACTCAGAAGGTTTTCTGAAGGTGCCAACCAGAGGGACTCAGAAGGTTTTCTGAAGGTGCCAACCAGAGGGACTCAGAAGGTTTTCTGAAGGTGCCAACCAGAGGGACTCAGAAGGTTTTCTGAAGGTGCCAACCAGAGGGACTCAGAAGGTTTTCTGAAGGTGCCAACCAGAGGGACTCAGAAGGTTTTCTGAAGGTGCCAACCAGAGGGACTCAGAAGGTTTTCTGAAGGTGCCAACCAGAGGGACTCAGAAGGTTTTCTGAAGGTGCCAACCAGAGGGACTCAGAAGGTTTTCTGAAGGTGCCAACCAGAGGGACTCAGAAGGTTTTCTGAAGGTGCCAACCAGAGGGACTCAGAAGGTTTTCTGAAGGTGCCAACCAGAGGGACTCAGAAGGTTTTCTGAAGGTGCCAACCAGAGGGACTCAGAAGGTTTTCTGAAGGTGCCAACCAGAGGGACTCAGAAGGTTTTCTGAAGGTGCCAACCAGAGGGACTCAGAAGGTTTTCTGAAGGTGCCAACCAGAGGGACTCAGAAGGTTTTCTGAAGGTGCCAACCAGAGGGACTCAGAAGGTTTTCTGAAGGTGCCAACCAGAGGGACTCAGAAGGTTTTCTGAAGGTGCCAACCAGAGGGACTCAGAAGGTTTTCTGAAGGTGCCAACCAGAGGGACTCAGAAGGTTTTCTGAAGGTGCCAACCAGAGGGACTCAGAAGGTTTTCTGAAGGTGCCAACCAGAGGGACTCAGAAGGTTTTCTGAAGGTGCCAACCAGAGGGACTCAGAAGGTTTTCTGAAGGTGCCAACCAGAGGGACTCAGAAGGTTTTCTGAAGGTGCCAACCAGAGGGACTCAGAAGGTTTTCTGAAGGTGCCAACCAGAGGGACTCAGAAGGTTTTCTGAAGGTGCCAACCAGAGGGACTCAGAAGGTTTTCTGAAGGTGCCAACCAGAGGGACTCAGAAGGTTTTCTGAAGGTGCCAACCAGAGGGACTCAGAAGGTTTTCTGAAGGTGCCAACCAGAGGGACTCAGAAGGTTTTCTGAAGGTGCCAACCAGAGGGACTCAGAAGGTTTTCTGAAGGTGCCAACCAGAGGGACTCAGAAGGTTTTCTGAAGGTGCCAACCAGAGGGACTCAGAAGGTTTTCTGAAGGTGCCAACCAGAGGGACTCAGAAGGTTTTCTGAAGGTGCCAACCAGAGGGACTCAGAAGGTTTTCTGAAGGTGCCAACCAGAGGGACTCAGAAGGTTTTCTGAAGGTGCCAACCAGAGGGACTCAGAAGGTTTTCTGAAGGTGCCAACCAGAGGGACTCAGAAGGTTTTCTGAAGGTGCCAACCAGAGGGACTCAGAAGGTTTTCTGAAGGTGCCAACCAGAGGGACTCAGAAGGTTTTCTGAAGGTGCCAACCAGAGGGACTCAGAAGGTTTTCTGAAGGTGCCAACCAGAGGGACTCAGAAGGTTTTCTGAAGGTGCCAACCAGAGGGACTCAGAAGGTTTTCTGAAGGTGCCAACCAGAGGGACTCAGAAGGTTTTCTGAAGGTGCCAACCAGAGGGACTCAGAAGGTTTTCTGAAGGTGCCAACCAGAGGGACTCAGAAGGTTTTCTGAAGGTGCCAACCAGAGGGACTCAGAAGGTTTTCTGAAGGTGCCAACCAGAGGGACTCAGAAGGTTTTCTGAAGGTGCCAACCAGAGGGACTCAGAAGGTTTTCTGAAGGTGCCAACCAGAGGGACTCAGAAGGTTTTCTGAAGGTGCCAACCAGAGGGACTCAGAAGGTTTTCTGAAGGTGCCAACCAGAGGGACTCAGAAGGTTTTCTGAAGGTGCCAACCAGAGGGACTCAGAAGGTTTTCTGAAGGTGCCAACCAGAGGGACTCAGAAGGTTTTCTGAGGGTGCCAACCAGAGGGACTCAGAAGGTTTTCTGAGGGTGCCAACCAGAGGGACTCAGAAGGTTTTCTGAGGGTGCCAACCAGAGGGACTCAGAAGGTTTTCTGAGGGTGCCAACCAGAGGGACTCAGAAGGTTTTCTGAGGGTGCCAACCAGAGGGACTCAGAAGGTTTTCTGAGGGTGCCAACCAGAGGGACTCAGAAGGTTTTCTGAGGGTGCCAACCAGAGGGACTCAGAAGGTTTTCTGAGGGTGCCAACCAGAGGGACTCAGAAGGTTTTCTGAGGGTGCCAACCAGAGGGACTCAGAAGGTTTTCTGAGGGTGCCAACCAGAGGGACTCAGAAGGTTTTCTGAGGGTGCCAACCAGAGGGACTCAGAAGGTTTTCTGAGGGTGCCAACCAGAGGGACTCAGAAGGTTTTCTGAGGGTGCCAACCAGAGGGACTCAGAAGGTTTTCTGAGGGTGCCAACCAGAGGGACTCAGAAGGTTTTCTGAGGGTGCCAACCAGAGGGACTCAGAAGGTTTTCTGAGGGTGCCAACCAGAGGGACTCAGAAGGTTTTCTGAGGGTGCCAACCAGAGGGACTCAGAAGGTTTTCTGAGGGTGCCAACCAGAGGGACTCAGAAGGTTTTCTGAAGGTGCCAACCAGAGGGACTCAGAAGGTTTTCTGAAGGTGCCAACCAGAGGGACTCAGAAGGTTTTCTGAAGGTGCCAACCAGAGGGACTCAGAAGGTTTTCTGAAGGTGCCAACCAGAGGGACTCAGAAGGTTTTCTGAAGGTGCCAACCAGAGGGACTCAGAAGGTTTTCTGAAGGTGCCAACCAGAGGGACTCAGAAGGTTTTCTGAAGGTGCCAACCAGAGGGACTCAGAAGGTTTTCTGAAGGTGCCAACCAGGGGGACTCAGAAGGTTTTCTGAAGGTGCCAACCAGGGGGACTCAGAAGGTTTTCTGAAGGTGCCAACCAGGGGGACTCAGAAGGTTTTCTGAAGGTGCCAACCAGAGGGACTCAGAAGGTTTTCTGAAGGTGCCAACCAGAGGGACTCAGAAGGTTTTCTGAAGGTGCCAACCAGAGGGACTGTGCTCAATGGGGTGCCATTCTGAAATAACAGAATGTCTATGGGGTGTTCCACAAGTATGCAGATACAGGGTGTCACAGTAATCTACATAATAAAAGTGTACATCGTTTTCTTTACGATTTTGAAACAGCAGAAGACACATCACACTATGAAGTGGTGGCCGCCATCTTGTTTTGATTGAATCAAATTGGTGCACATTAAACAAAATTCAGAAAAAATTAACTGAGTGTGCTTATGCAAATTAAAAGACGTCGTTTTATTAACAAATAACTCTCTAAAAATAATCAAATCTCTTAAGTGTGATTTACTAAGCAAAAGCTATGCATCTTCAAAGCTTGCATTTTGTTCAATGTTATTGGGAATGTTTAAGCTTAGACTATTACTTTACTGGACTGGCAACTCCCTATCTTCTTCATTTTAAAGCATTGAATGCATGTTCTTAGGCAAAAGTGATGCCAGCTCCGTCTGGTGCATTTTAATTTTACAGAAAATCGGAGTGAAAGTCTGTTTTTTGTGTGAAGTCAGAGTACATAACCAACAAATTAGAAGTTGCGTTCGTCATAAAAAGGGCGAAGCCAACTTCTGTTCGCCCCTCCCGATTTCTAATTGCCAATGTAGTTCTTCATCGGCCATACTTTTTATACTAATATATAAAAATACACCCTATATAGCTACAAAATGAACTCGTCCAAAACTTGACTTTTACTAACAAGTTCATATACCATAGTCCCGCTAGAGGCGCCACCTGGAAAACGACGATGTAAAACTGTCAAACACAAAATTTTGGGAGTTGCCAGTCCAGTAAAGTAATAGTCTAAGATTTAAGTGTGGCGGTGCCCCTGAAAGTAAGTTAATGATACTTCAGTTCTGAAAATTTATAACTGACATCACTTGATGGCGTCAAATGATAGTGAAATCAACCTTTACAGCAGTGATCTTGATTAAAGTCTCTTGTCTTAACAGGATGTTATCCATGGTTTAGTTTGAGTTAAGCAGCAGTGATGTAGTGATAATTAACTTAATAGTCTATAGTATCCGACTTTTAATTCCAAAACCGGTATTCTTAATGCCACTGCTGTTCTGCGCACACACACCAATACCCTCGCGCGTTACCTTACATCTAAAAAATGATACCTCGATATAACGTAGTTGACCAAAATCTTTTGTTTTTACTCTTGGAATAATTTCAAAAAAATGACCAAAGTCTTCTAGATGCCCTGAAAAGCACTGAAATGAACTCAGGAGGGTAAAACAAACTTCCGAGGAACGTAAAATCCAAGAAATTCAAAAAAGTAAAAATTGTCAAAAAAATGAAAATATTACAAGTCATTTGGTCATTTTAGTTATAAATTAGTACAAAAGCGCCAATAATGCTCATCACTAATCCCTTTAACGATGTAATTTTCAGAAACGCATCCCTATTGTTAGACTAGATACTTTTTTTTTGGTATTCCAGGTTAAAAATCTCACGCGCATATTCATGAAAATCTTGGTGCTACTTCTGTACCAGTGAGTATGTAACGACCCGACTTGGTCGCTACAATGACCTACGGTAAATTTGTCTTACTTACCGCCGTTGACCCTCCTTGGGACGGGTCGAAGCGCTGGCCAGCCCTCCTCTTGCACCCGTCCGTGCCACGGGTAGCGCCGATCGGAGGATCCTCCTCGCCGCAAGTCGACGGACGAATGACCGCCGAACAAGTCGAGGAATCCACGGTAGATTCCCGATGAATCCTACCGTGGACAAACCGCGCGCGAAGCACCGGCCGACACGAGGATGAACATGCCGAAGACAGGACGGTGGTGGGCGGCAACCCCAGCCGAGAACCCCCACCCTCCCCGCGGTAACTTCCCCAGTATTATAAGAATAAACAGACACGGACACCAGTGGAGAGTGAAAATAATAGGATAATTTATTCAAGGGAATAAATAAAAACACTCACTGTATACAGGCAATATCTGCTGGTAAATTCTACCAGCAGAGAGCCAAAACAAGAGATGCAAATAGATGATAAAAGATGACACTCCTGGCTAATCCCAGCCAGGAGAAGAGGTTAACAACCTCCACACTCCAAGGAAACAAAGAGATGAATGGCGGCCATCTTGGCCACCTGTTGATTGAAGGAGCACTTCTAACACCTCCACCAACATCAAGGGTTTCACTTCCACTGTCTAGTATACAATGGCCGCCGCCATTATATACACCCCCAGGCTGCTCCACCTGGGGGAGGACAGGGACCCTTGCTGGCCATTTTGTCGTCTGCTTGACACTCAATTTAGCAAGTGCCTAGCAGACGACATGGGATTTAGTTCTGCACCAAAAGGAGCAGAACTGGGTCGTCACAATCCTCTCAACTTCCCTGATCCGCCCCGGGATCAGGTCGGCTGAGCCAGCAAGGATTGCGCCCATGACCCCCACTCAGTTTCAGACTGATTTTTTCGGTGGTGGATTCATCGGAGCCACCATCCACTCCGACATCCACCGACGTATCCACCACGAACACATCCGGGTGTTTCTCCACCCGAGACCGACATCGAAATCAGTCCCCCTGAGTCTTAACACCTCTTGCTGTCGAAACGCTTCAACAGCAAGAGTGTCAAGTTGCGGACTCTGACGAAGAGTCCGACTTGTAAGAAGGTCTACGAGAGCGGCCGCGGGATCGGACACGCTACCTCGTAGAGGGTGGGTGACAAATTCTCCCACCATTCCTTCCAAGTCGCAGCCAAGGAGACGCTGGACGTATGGGGCCACGAGCTGGGCTATACGTACTAGTCCAGCTCCTTTCCCCACCACGTCTAGAACAGCGAAGCATCTCCTTACCGGGTTGACGACCAGCAACACCGGATAGTCTGTACTGCCAAATGCCAGCACATAACGCATGGCAAATGACGGCAACGACGGCGTCCACGGAACTGGGAGTGGCTCTCCCAGACGATAGTATCCGTGGTATTGGTACCCCTCCATTCCCGGCTGGTCCTGCCACAGACCAAGCCGGTTATTCAGAAAGACCTCTCCTTCTGAATACGGAGGCTCCGCACCAAAGCGTCGACCCTCGCCCTCGGGCTCAGGAGACTTGGCTCTTTCTTCCGGTCCTAGGGCCGCAAAGACCCCATCATCGGGACCCGGAGAGAAGGGTGTCCTTCCTACGGAAGGCGCGGGACCACGTTTGGCGGGAACGTCATTTTTCCCCGCCGGGCTGCCCCCACCGCTAGGTAACGGTGAGCTGACCCGGTGGAGAGTTCCCACCGACCGAACTAACAAGTTCGGTACCGCCACCACCTTCGGGGAGGATGACGGTATACCGAGAACAACGTCTCGCATTGACCGATCATCCATCCGCGCCGTCCTACTATGACGGGTATGGTGCGGTTGGCTCCCGGCCGACACGGTCGCACCGTGTCGGGACTCCTCCTCCTCGGTCCCGATACTTCCACCACCACCAGTCCCCTGGGACCCACGGGTGGAAGCTTTCGGACCTCCCTTCTTCTCATGATGGGCCTTCTTGCCCTTCTTTTTCTTCTTTTTCTTTTTCTTCTTTTCATGAGAAGAAGGTTCACCGTGCTTTGAGCTGGACGCACCGAAGCTCACAGACTTACCGGGCCGGTCAGTCTTAGGAGGGTGGTTAGCCTCCTTCGATTGACCGGACTTACTAGTCGCAGACTTTCTAGCCGAAGCTGTACTAGTCTTTGAACTAGCTCCCGTAGCCGAACTGACGGTCGAGGACGCTTGTGTCGCCACGAAGCGTCCCTTTCCATCCCGGGGAAGATCTCTCTTCTCCGGGGCAAGGGTCGGCTGACCCTTGCCACCAACAGGTTTAACTGCCGCACCTTGGTGAGGTGCCTTGGCAGCTTGTATCGCCCCCCTCTGGGCGATACGCTGTTGGCCAGCGGCCGTGGTGGCACTCGGAATAGGAGTGGCACCAACTCCGACGGGAGGTTCCCCTGTACTGAGCGGATTCCTGGCATCAGCATCCCGCAGGGGCGGAAACTGAGAGGCCTGGAGCTCAAACTCCCGATGGCGTGCAGCCTTCTTGTCCCGCAGGACAAGGGCAGCACATCTGGCCGCTTGTGCCTGGTGGGACCGCAAGCGGTCCTCCTGGCTCCACTTTCCTTTGGGAAAGCCGGCCGGACCTCCACGAGAGGTCTTAGCCTTCTTTCCCACCGGATTACTGGCCAAAGGTGGGGTGAAGGGGCGGGGACGTTTCTGTCCCTGACCACCACCACCACTGGCGTGAGCGCTCTTCCTCGGAGCGGGAGGAGAAGGCTGATTGGCCTTCTTTTCCGCTCTTCGGTCCCTCTTGGGAGTTGCAGACTGCCAGCTTGAACAGCCAGCCTCCGCTTCGGTTGGTCCCGAAACCGGAGGCTGACCAACAGGCCAGGCAGCACCAGCAGCTCCCTCAGGATGAGCTGGCGACACAGGGAGAAGACCCACTGCCGGCGTAAACTTCGCCAAGGCAGCCTTCGTCCGCTCCAACTGTGCCTCCCTCTTCGCCAGGGCTTTCATCCTGGCGGTGTACCGAGCAGCTCCGGACTTCTTTTTTGATTTAGAACCGTCCTTACGGAACTGCTGGGTAGGGTACTCCCCAACAAAGTAGCGTTTCCCATCCGACGCCAGGAAACCACCTGACGCCGATTGGTACTGCGCGGCTTCATCCTGCCTTTCCAGACAGGCCGCTTCCGTCTCCCCAACAGGGTCGACCGGAATTGGACTGCCCTTCCGGGCTGGAGTACCCTCCTGGGATCCGGTCACAGACCGTTTACCCAGGGAGCCTGATCCCCTCCCTTCAGACTCCGAAGAGTCCTCTGAAGAGAGGATCCGTTGGCCTCGCCACCGCCTGGAGACGGGCACCACATCATCTTCCATGGTGTCCATCTCCGCCTCCGTGTCAATGACCAGGGTTCCTCCCAAGGAGGCATCCCTGCTTCCCTCAGCCAGGCTAGCCAATTCTAGCCGGCTTTGGTCCGCCGGAGGATCACACTTCGTCAAAGAGGTAGCTGCCAAACCGGTGGCCACCTCCTCGACGGGCGTGCTGGCCCGCACCGGCTCACCAACCGCCGGGATCTCCATGGCTCCCAACCTAATGGTTGCCCTCGGAGAACCCACGGTGGGAGGCGGTGTCAACCGTCCCCAAACAGACCCATAGTATAGAGGGGTCCGAGGGGACGGCTGGGTCACCACAGCATCATCAGCCAATAGCAGACCCAAAGGTCCGCCGTCGGCCAAGTCAGCTATGGCCCGACCCAAAGAGTCCGGGGAGCAAGCGGCATCCGACTCCAACAGCTCTGCATCCCCCGGATGCAAAGAGCTGAGGGAGGAGGAACCGCTGCCACCCCCGCCAGTTTCTTCCTTCTCCGCCGTGGCTACCTGAAAAAGATCAAAAAACACCGTAAGTATTTGACCTACTACGGTAGGAAACATTTTCCACGGACCAAAACCGCGAAAAAATGCTTTCCGGCCGGGCAGGCACCGTGGTACACGGCCAAAGCCGTCCCCAACGGTAATTGCACGGTCGGAACCGGCCAAAAACATTTTTGGTCGGTCCAAATTCCGTAATTTTACGTTCGGTAACTTGGGCGGTGATTTCCACGGTAAATCACCGTAGGAAATCCCGTTTCCACCGTGCATATCCCGTGACCCACGGTAAAAACCGTCCTTCACGGGACCTGCACGGTCGGAATCGGCCAAACAAGTGTTTGGACCATCCAAACCTGGCACCGACAATTCAGGTTGCTTGGGGCGTGGTTTACACGGAACACTACCGTGCAAAACCACTTTCCGTCCGTTAGAACACCGTGGATCACGGTCGGAACCATTTTCCACGGTGGTTTCACGGACAGAACCGTGCAAAAACACCTTTTCACCGTCCAAACTCCGTAGAACTTGGTCATCACCAAGTTTCACGGCGTTCGGGCGGCAAAACACCGTGTTATGCACGGCCCCATCGGCGGTAGCATCACCGTCAAAATTGTTACGGTGATGCCTCCACCAAAACCACGTGTTCAAGCGGTCAATGACCGCTTGACACACCCAAAAGCAATAAAAGAATACCGCCAAAGGGCAGGAAAAGGAGATTCCCCTTTGGGGACTTACTGTTTTCTTCGTAGCATCCAATTGGCCTGAATCTTTGCCGTTTCTTCGGTGAAAACTTCGTTTTCTTTTAAAAATAGCGGCAAACGACCGTCTATGTTTCGATTTGAAAACAAGATGGCGCTTAGCCGCTAATTTCACCTTAGAGACGACTAACAGCGGCGGCTTGGCGGCTAAAACATCATTAGCCGCCTCCATTGCTGTTACCATAGAGATTCTACCGTCGTCTGCCACAATAGGAGCAGATACACGGCCTGAATCTCCATGGAAAGACTCAGGAGAGAGATCTTTAGGGGAAATCACTGCTGCAGACTCCTCTTTGAGTTTGCAGTTGGGAATTGTGGATTTCTCCACCCGGCTCCCCCTGAACAACCGCCATCTGTCCGTGACAGACAGGCGTCGCCCAGTCCAGGGGTCACTGCGCTCCCAATCTTTATTTCCCCAATTCAGGTCATCATCCCACAACAGGGAATGACCTGCTCTCTCCCACCAGGACAGGGACTTCCAAAGTCCCTGCACCACCCTGGTGCCTATTGGAGCTCCAGAGGAAGCTTGCATAACCTCAAAGGCCCTGGGTTTCCTCGGACGGAGGTAATACCGGGGCCGAGGTGCTTCCTCTGCCTCAGAGTCAGTTGACTCCACCACCAAGCTAGGCTGGCCAGAAGGTCCTGGAGAGACATCATCCCTCCTCTCACTTCTAGCTGACCCAGACTCGGCATCACTGGACCCTTCAGAGTTCGATGAGGTTTCAGAGCCCCTTAGGCCATCTTCCTCACGAACCCCACATGTGGGAATGTACGGCTTCAAGTTATCCACATGAAACCGGTCCCGCACCTTCCGACCATACCCATCTACGAATTCTATCTCGTAGACTAGGTCGGAAACCTGCCGGACCACCGTACCCAGTTCAGCCTTGTAAGCGAAATTCCACTTCTTGGCTTGACCGAGCTTCCCAGCCATATCCCTTATCCAGACCTTATTACCAGGCTGGTATCGGGGTGGCTCCACCCGGCCGGCGTCATACCGACTCTTTTGTCGGGCTTGAGCGGCTGCCAAATTTTGACGAGCACGCTCCTCCACGGCTTGCTGGTCGGGCAAGTCGCGGACCGGACCGTTAGGGAGGAGATTGTCAATCCCCAACCTAGGCTCACGACCAAACAACAATTGGTACGGAGACACTTCCGTGCTCTCCTGCACCGCAGTGTTGTAGGCCCACACGGCGGGCCGCAATTTCTCCTACCAATCACGTTGCTCCTTGAGGGGATCAAGGTAACGCTTGATGGTTTCCATCACGGTCTTGTTCGTACGCTCCGTAAGCCCATTAGCTTGCGGATGGTACGCCGTCGTGAAGTGCTGCGCTATATTATAGCGCTCCCGGAACTTTCGCAAAATCCTGCTACAGAACTGGGATCCACGATCCGAGATGAGAGTAGTCGGTGTGCCATACACCGACAAGATCTCATCTTTCAGAAACTTGACAACACAAGCGGCCGTAGCCCTTCGTACTGCCTTTGCCACGCCGTACCGGGTGAAGTAATCCACCATAATCAATACATATGTGACTCCACCCACGGACGCGGGAAAAGGCCCAACGAAGTCCATTCCCCAGGCATGAACCGGGTACTCAGGAACTATGGGTTGCAAGAATCCTTGAGCTCTTGCGAACTGTCGTACTCTTTGACACACTAAGCATGACTTAACATACTCCACCGTGTCACGTTTCATACCTAACCAGTAGAAACGAGTACGCATACGTTGGTAGGTCTTGTACACTCCGAAGTGACCAGCTTCGGAGCTATCGTGCAACTTCCGCAAGCAGAAGGCTTGACACGACCTCGGCACAACCAACACAGTTCTAGTACGATCCTGAATGGATTTGATGGCATACAACAGTTTGTCTGCCACCACAAACTTGAACCTTAAGTTCGAGTCGGGGTCGGTGGAGAGCTCACGCTTCACCTTGGAGCACCAACTGTCGTTGGCCTGCTCCATTACCCAATCCACCTCAGACCGGATCCGGTAAATCACCTCACCCACGTCGGCTTCGACGTGTTCAGGCAAAGAAGGATCAACAACTTCATTCACCGGATACCGACTCAGACAGTCAGCATCCTCGTGAAATTTCCCCTTCTTGTACTGAATCTTATACCGGTACTCCTGCAACTGCATTTGCCAACGCCCCAACCTGCCTTGCAGGTTTTTGGCAGTCTGCAAATGACAGAGCGCATGGTGATCTGTTACGATCACAAAGTCCCGGTTAAAGATGTAAGGTCGGAATTTACCCACGGCAAACATGATCGCCAAGCATTCCTGCTCGGTGACACTATACCGTGTTTCCGGTCCCTTCATGAGACGGCTAGCGTAGGCCAGAACCCGAGGAGCCTTGTCCTCAGGTAACTTCTGGTATACTACGACACCTAGACCGTACCCACTAGCATCGGTGTGAATTAACACCTCACCACGTGGATCATACATGGTGAGCACCGGTGCTTCGGTTAAAAATGCCTTTAACCGTTCGAAAGCTAGACCACACTGTTCCGACCAGTCAAAGGACGCATCCTTCCTGGTCAGATCATGCAGTGGTCTTGCGATCTTGGCAAAGTCCTTGATGAACCTACGGTAGTAGCCGGCCAGTCCAAGAAAACTTCGGACGGCGGTCACCGTTGTAGGGACATCGAACTCCTCGACTGCTCTTACGAGTCCCGGGTCCGGAGCAACTCCCTCGGCACTCACAATGTGACCGAGATATTTGACTTTGTCAAAACCGAAGAAACATTTCTTCGGCTGGAGTTTCAGCTCCGCCCCTCGTAACAGTCTCAGGACAGTACTCAAGCGTTCAAGAAACTGCTTAAAGGTGCTCCCAAAGACGATAATATCGTCTAGGTACACCAAGCAGCTCTCCCACTTGTGTCTCGCCAACAAGAGGTCTAACGCTCTTTGCATAGTGGCAGGAGCATTGCAGAGTCCGAAAGGCATTTTTCGGAACTCAAATAGACCTTGAGAGCAAATGAATGCTGTCTTCTCAATGTCCTGCTCTGCCAATCTGACCTGCCAGTAACCACTAGCCAGGTCTAGGGTTGCGAAATACTTCGCTCCAGCAAGTGAATCGAGGGCATCATCGATGCGAGGTAACGGGTACTGATCCGCCTTAGTCTGGGCATTCAGTCGCCGATAGTCCACGCAAAAACGAAAGCCACCATCCTTCTTGCGAACAAGCAAGATAGGGCTTGCGTAAGGACTATGCGAAGGTTGGATTACCCCTGCATCCAACATCTTCGCTACCTCTTCTCTCTCGATTGCACGAGCCGCCGGAGTGGTTCTTCGCAAACCTTCACGCACAGGAGGTAGCCCACCGGTATCAATAGTGTGCTCGACGAGCGGGGTTTCCCCCAGCTCTGTATAATCGAACGCAAAATGATCACGGCGTTCCAGCAGGAACTCCCGAAGCTGTGCCGCCTCCTCAGGCTTCAGACTAGGTCCGATTTTAAGGCACTCTTCGAGAGTGGGCTTGACTTCCGCATTGAGGACCCGGCGACCTTTCTTGGTTGCCCCTCTCAACTTAGGCGGAAGCCCCCCTGGTCGACCATCTCCATGAGTGGGGTCTCCCCCTCTCAACTTAGATGGATCGTCCAATCCCACCACTAGGGCTGCCTCCACAGCTTGAGCTGTCGCCACACCCTCTCCTGTTTCCAGGGCAATGGGTACGTCGGCAACGTTCTCAAGCCAAATGTCGTAAGAGCCTTCCTCTGTGGCTTCGGCAATTCCTGCCACTGCCAACAGACCACGGCCTCCTAAGGCTTTACGATGGGGCTCAACGAGAAGCAGCTGTCCAGGGCCAGCATGCTCTATCAAGCTCACGGAAACTACCTTCCGCTCATGAGCTGATAACCATACGTTCTGCAACAGTCGCAGGGAACAAACTTCCCCGCTCCTAATTGGAGAACTGGTCTCGGCAAGCGTAGGTGACACAATGTCAACCCACCCATCCACCTTTTCAGGCTCTGCAGGCATACCTTCCGGGAATCCGAAAGGAGGAAGTAGCACCGGCTCCACAGAATCGTGAAGCCTCGCCAACGCCTCCAATACGGAACTCGGAAGTTGTACCGAAGTACCCTGCGCAGCCTGGACGGCCAGTGCGGCATGAAGATCATCTGGATGTGCATTCCAGATGTCTTCCCGGAAATAAACTTTCCGGCTCACGACGTCCAACATTAACCCAAACCGGGAAGCCAGGTCAACACCTATTACGGCTTCCCCTTCACCCTCAATGAGGAGAAGATGGGTATGTATGGACCGTCCGTGGATTGACATGTCCACGTACATGACTCCTTCTATCTTGATGGAGTACCCGCTCATGCCCGTCAGGAATGAGGGGAGGCTAACCTCCTGCACCGGTAACTCCATCTCCCGTGCCACCGACATGCTCATTACCGATACTTCGGCACCGGTGTCGACGATCGACTCAACCAGCCGACCATCCATCGACACCAGAACACGCGGTGCCCCACGCAAGTAAGCACGGCTCTGTAATTCTGGAATGGGCAACCGTCGTTGCCCGACATTACTTCTCTGAGCCTCATCCGGTCGTACCGGATGCTCAGGGGCCTGGCTTCCAGTCTCCACACCAGGAGACCCACCCGGCCTGGGCGACAGCATGGGCGCACCAACGCTCGAAGCCCTCGTAATGCCCGTATCGTTCGGACCTTCCTCCCCCTCATCAGGGAAGAAAGGTGCCACCCAGCTCTCCAGCCGGGCAAGCGCAGCTTCCAGTGTGGGGCTTGGCTCCTGAAATACCCACTGGGTAATTTCTGGGTCCGCAGACCTAGCCAGAGGCACCCCTGCGTCATGCAGGATACCCACATATCTGGAGACTGCCCGAAGGTACGCTCCTTCTTTACTTCGCCGGCTTTGCCGGACACCTGAGTTTTGTAGCATTGCCGGTCGACTGCAGCTCAGTTCTGCAGGGACCGGTGCCGGTTTAACGAGGGCGGGCCCTCGTTTCTGGCAACAGGTAGATAGAACATCTGTCCATCAATGACGGTGGACAGATACTCCCGGCCCTGCAGTACCACGGGTGCTAGACCCGGCAGGTACTGCACCACTGGGCTTTCGCCCGGTGGTACTCGAGCAACCTGTCCTTGGGCAACTGCCCTCGGACAGTCCTTCCTAAGGTGACCCATCTGGTTACACCGAAAGCATGGACCAGGTTGCCTACGAGTAGGACCTCCACCTCCAGCCGTTTGGCTGGAACTTGACGGGGCTGCTGTGGACTTATTTCCACCCTGGCTCTGCCGCTTCGTCTTTCTTCCCTTCTGCCCTCCGGTCTTGGCAGTAGCTCCGTCCGATTTGGACGGTGCCGCTGCCTTCGCACCCGAAGAGGTAGAAGTAGACGTAGCAGAGCTCTTGGGCTTTGCCACAGCACCAGAGACCTTAGCCGTAGCCTGGGCCCCTGGCACCGTCAAGGTACGGGCAGGTAACGCTCCCGCCGTAAGCATGTCGGCCTCAACCAACATTGCCTCGGTGGTAAAGTCCCTGACCGTCTCAGCTTTCGATCCCCAGAGAGGTCTGAGAATCTCCGGCTGCAGTTTCTTCTTATACCGGAGGAGTCGACAAGACTCATCCTCACCAGGAGAAACTCGTTCTGCTAGCTCAACAAAGCGCCAGTAGAACGCCTGGAGTGATTCCGCAGGCCCTTGCTTCATGGCCTCGAAACGGTCAAAACAGGCCTGAGCCTGATTCTTCGTCCCAAAGCGGTGAAGCATAGCCTGCCTCAACTCCGGCCAGGTCAGGTTCGGCTTGAACTCCACCAAACAGGCGTAATGTTCCTCAGCCGGACCATCGAGCAGGTACGTAAAAAAACTGCACCTGGCCTCATCCGTCCAACGCTGAGCCCGAGCTTTGGCTTCGAACTGCCGGAGAAAAGGCGTAATGTCCTCTCGTCCATCATACCGTATGAATGAGTGAACCGGGTTAAAAAACCCAAACACCTGAATCTCCGACGGGACAGCCGGTGCAGGCGTCCACGGTGCGGTACTTACCCGCCGTGGTGCCCTGCTCCGGTTCCCCGAAGTCTCAGCATCGGGTTCAGCATCCTCGGGTTCCACCAGGTGGACCCGTGGTCGCTGAACGGGCGGAGGAACTCCCCGACCGCCTCCCATAGGAGCGGTCCGAGTTCCTCCACCTGGAGGCACCCGCCTGGCCGGAGCCGGCGGCACCTCCCTACCTGCACCTTCCCGGTGCACGGGCGACGGTGTGAACCGAGGTTGCGACCGATGGAGCCGCCCGATCCCTGGGGAAAGATGACCCTGCCATCGCAGTTCATCAATCCCCCTGGCAACCTCACGGAGCTCCTCCTCAGTCATTGACGCCAACCATGACGTCGTGTTCACTGAGGGTGGCCCCGGGGTCCCTACCACCTCTCCCGCTAAGGGATTACCCCCCCGTCCAACCGGACGGGAGGCGGTGGAGGTTAACAGGCCGGCCATAGGCTGTACGCCTGTCCCAGTGGGGGTTGGTGACCCTCCATCACCACCGTCTCCCGGTGCTCCCCCGGAGGCAGTGTCCCGACGGTGCGTCCGCACCGTCACAAAGCCTCCAGCCGGAGGTTGGTCCGTAGGTTCAACCTCTACGACACCTTCCTCCGTGGAATCACCGGGTGCGTTCCCGCCAACAGCACCCTCAACAGGGTGCCGCCCCTCCGGCCGCCTACCACGGCCGAAGGTGCGGGAACGCAACTCCAACTCTTCCAACAAACTGCTTCCCCGACCAGACATCGGGAAAACAGGGTCTTGGCCGATTTCGTCCGTGCGAACACGGGCAAAACTGGCCACCACTTGTTGGAAGAAACTCTACCGTGAAATACGGTGAATTTACGGACAAGAGTCCGCAAAACACCGACAATTAACGGTAGAACCGTAAACTACCGCAGTTTCACGGACAAAAGTCCGTGTCCCACGGTTGGATTTACGGTGGAGTTCCTTCTTACCGTTTTCGACCGGTGATGTACGGACAACCGTCCGTTATTCACCGTCTATTCGCGGTAAAAAGCTCTTTCACCGTCCTAGAACGGAGATACACGGACAACGGTCCGTGATCTACCGTCCACCAACGGTGAAACTGACTTCTTACCGTGTTCGAACGGTGATTCACGGACAAAAGTCCGTAATCCACCGTCTACTTACGGTAAAACTTGACCGTAACCCGGTTTTACCACGGTATCACGGACAAAAGTCCGTGTCCCACGGTACAACACCGGTAAACCTGGCCGTAGACGAGTTTCCGCCGCAGTTCCACGGACAAAAGTCCGTGCCCTACGGTGTACTACCTGTCTACCGGACAAGCTACGGTAAAGTTACCTTTTCACCGGATTCTACCGGTCCTGCACGGTAAATCACCGTGCTACCGGTATACTGACGGCGAAAATGACCGTTATCCCGCGTTCGCACGGTCCTGCACGGTCAACCACTGTGCCCACCGTCCTACTTACGGATAACCTAGGGCTTTCCCCGGTGACCACCGCGGTATCACGGACAACCGTCCGTGTCCCACGGTCCTTCACCGGACTACTACGCCCTAAGCCGCGTTCGGCCGTAGTTCCGTGGACAAATGTCCACGCCCTACCGGCACCACACGACTCCGGTCGAACCGACCGCACAAGAGAGGCTGGTGGTAGCGCTACCCGGTGCCTCCACCAATTGTAACGACCCGACTTGGTCGCTACAATGACCTACGGTAAATTTGTCTTACTTACCGCCGTTGACCCTCCTTGGGACGGGTCGAAGCGCTGGCCAGCCCTCCTCTTGCACCCGTCTGTGCCACGGGTAGCGCCGATCGGAGGATCCTCCTCGCCGCAAGTCGACGGACGAATGACCGCCGAACAAGTCGAGGAATCCACGGTAGATTCCCGATGAATCCTACCGTGGACAAACCGCGCGCGAAGCACCGGCCGACACGAGGATGAACATGCCGAAGACAGGACGGTGGTGGGCGGCAACCCCAGCCGAGAACCCCCACCCTCCCCGCGGTAACTTCCCCAGTATTATAAGAATAAACAGACACGGACACCAGTGGAGAGTGAAAATAATAGGATAATTTATTCAAGGGAATAAATAAAAACACTCACTGTATACAGGCAATATCTGCTGGTAAATTCTACCAGCAGAGAGCCAAAACAAGAGATGCAAATAGATGATAAAAGATGACACTCCTGGCTAATCCCAGCCAGGAGAAGAGGTTAACAACCTCCACACTCCAAGGAAACAAAGAGATGAATGGCGGCCATCTTGGCCACCTGTTGATTGAAGGAGCACTTCTAACACCTCCACCAACATCAAGGGTTTCACTTCCACTGTCTAGTATACAATGGCCGCCGCCATTATATACACCCCCAGGCTGCTCCACCTGGGGGAGGACAGGGACCCTTGCTGGCCATTTTGTCGTCTGCTTGACACTCAATTTAGCAAGTGCCTAGCAGACGACATGGGATTTAGTTCTGCACCAAAAGGAGCAGAACTGGGTCGTCACAAGTATGAGGTGTCACACTACAGCTACCCTTTTAGTAAGTGATGAGGAGTGCTAAGTGTGAAATTCTATTGAGAGAATACATGTATATTAACCCCCTAACTGGACAATTAAAACTCGACTAATCAAAAACTAAAATCAAAATTAACAACAAACTGCTTTCTTTGAAATATTATTTAAATAACGAAGTGATAAATATCAGTATAATGATGATGCCACCAACCCCAAAAGCATAGAAATAAAAAGGTTTTCCTTCTACAGAGGTGAATGTTTAGTTTTCATTATCAAACAGTTTTTATTGGCAACCTAACCTCATTACCCATAAATTTAAATAAGTAAAAATTGTCAAAAAATGAAAATTTCTCAAGAGTATATAAACTCTTGAAAATTTTTCAAAAAATGGCAAAAAATGGAAGTCTTCTAGATGCCCTGAAAAGTACTGAAATGAACTCAGGCGGGCCCAACAGACTTTCGAGGACCGAAAAAAAAAACATAAATCACTTGCAATGAATTCTCACAGTTAAAATTTCATAAAGCACCCTAGTTACACTTCAACTACGTCCACTCAGAAAGGTGTAACTTTTGAAATTTCTGCGCAATGTGTACGCACACGTACACACGTGTGCGCATGTGTACGCACATGTACACACGTGCGCGCATGTGTACGCACATGTACACACGTGCGCGCATGTGTACGCACATGTACACACGTGCGTGCATGTGTACGCACATGTACACACGTGCGCGCATGTGTACGCACATGTACACACGTGCGCGCATGTGTATGCACATGTACACACGTGCGCGCATGTGTACGCACATGTACACACGTGCGCGCATGTGTATGCACATGTACACACGTGCGCGCATGTGTACGCACATGTACACATGTGCGCGCATGTGTATGCACATGTACACACGTGCACACATGAGTATACAAATGTACACACGTGCATGCATGTGTATGTAGATAAACACACATGTATTTACTCACGTACATGACATAGTTACATGTGATGCGCATGTGTTATTCATGTGTAATAATATAATGAGAATACGTCACATGTATTTTAATATACTCAAATAATAACAGAACATAGAACAGAACACCCCTCCCAAATAATAGGAATAGTCCCCCTTTCAATTGCTACAACTAGAAAGAGGGAGAATCTCGATTTTTTAAAAAACGTTTCTAAAAAATCGAAATTTTATATATCAAATCGCTCTAAAATCCAGTTTCATCGTCAGCATGTGTACATCATTTTAGGTCTGATGACATTTTATTGTAGGTGGCCCCGTTTTCGAGTTGTTCGACCCACAAAAAATTATGACTAAAAACTCAAAATTTGCTTCTAAAAAATTCATAAAAAAAATAACCCCTGGGTAAAATTTTCTGATTTTTGTCAGGAGCATCATATTGAACCACTGAATAAAATAAAAAATACTGCATGTCTTTATCTCATTCCGTTCTTGAGTTGTTCGATCCACAAACTCAGGGTTCCGTACATATGGACATACAGACATCCTTTTTTGCCCCATTTCTTGCATGATCCTATCTATTGCATAAGACGCACCAATAAAAATTTAACAGATCTAGTAACTATGCATAATTTGGAAATCATTTAGACTTATGTGAATGAATGCCATCATATCATGAGACAAAAGATAAATTCAACCCCTGATTCCTGGATATTCAAACCCATTGGCACTGCGAGAATGTCAATTCTTTCCACAGTGATGGAAAGAAGGAATGAAGAAAAAGAGACTAGACAGAGAGAGAGAAAAAGAGAGGGGGGAGGGGTCTTATCAGTCATCAACAGGGTTTCATTAGCGACCAACTTTCAGAATAAATCCTCTCACTTAAGTGCCTATTTTACATACGTATTATTAACTCATTTGCATTAATTTTACTTTCGAAATGTCCTTCTTCTTAAGACAAGTTTCATCTTTCGACTCCGTGTCATCATATTCCAAAGGATTATATCTAAATGGTGCATCATCATGCTAAAGGCTAAAAAACACGATGAATTCAAACATGGGTACACACATAGCCTATAAATACAGTACATACAAGGCCTATAGTATGTACATCTCAGAAAACAGAAATGGCACAAATAGAAGAAGAAAGTCTCATTAAATGATCTCCATTGCTACTTTAATGTACTTTTTTATAGCGTTACTCCCAATGACAATGTAAAACTGTAAATAAGTACTATAGACAAATGTAAGGGCATCTGTCCATCTTCTAAACACTCACACATCGCTTATTAGATTATGACTTATGTTAATAAGCATATCTAAAAACGACACACACATTTACAGAAGAAAATGTTACTTTAAAATGGCCAGGTGTTTTGGCAGTCAACATGCTGTTAAAAGACTGTTTAAAGACAAACGAAAGACCATCAAAGGTTTAAAGCAGGGATGGCACATTCGAATCCCCGAATCCTGAATAATATTCGAGGTTCTAAAACTCGTATCTTCACGCGTTTTTCGTTTTTCGAATCTTTCGAATCCTAACCTAAAAAAACTATTAAAAACTTTGGTAAAATTAGTTTTAACTCTGTTAACGTCAAACAGAAGCGTTCACCAACAAAAAACGGCGATTGTTGCAATTTCGGTGACCCTGTGGCAATCATCAGTGCCACACTTGTTTTTGATTACATGTATTAATAATTTAATATTTAATAATATTTCATTTATTTGTATATTCTTAATGAATAATATAGAATTCTTATAGGAAGGATTCGAGAGATTCTTGAACCTTTTAGAATTCGGACCTTTTAGGATTCGTCCCACCTCTAGTTTGAAAAAAATGTTTTCCCAAATGTAGGCCTACTCATGTGTTAGGTCCGGTCCACATCAAGCTGACAAAACACAAACAAAACAGAAACTCGAAGTGTTTCGATGCTAGGGTTACCAAATATCCTGCTCACATGAAAAGAGGACACCTAGAAATCACGAACACAAAAAATTGAGAGGAATTTGTCATTTAATTCTTTCCTTAATTGACACTTACGTCTTGGCATATTTTAGTTATTGAAATAAAATTTAAGAAGAGTTAACTAATCAACAACTTAAGTTCAACACGTGCTCACTAATGTCAAAGAGTATTACTGTCTAATACCTCGTACACACATGAGTTAAATGAATTCAAATGAAATGTGTTTAAGTTGAATTATACGGAATTCAGTTAAGGACATTGAACCAAATAAATTATTATTATAATAATACTATTAATATTTTAAATTAAAATACTAAATCAATATTTTGTCAATAGTTTCAATATTCTATTTAAGTATTAACTCAATATTTTGAGATTTATTAACTGAAATAAATTGAATTCGACAAATTGTTTGTTTGCCCTTCACAGGGCTCTGCAGAACACGTTTATTATTTAAATGCATTTAAATTATCAGGTGCGTACTAAGTATAAGACTGAAACAATTACTCAAGTGTTTCAGTAAATTAAAGAGCATAAAAGGGAGAGTGATTGGGAAACTAGCAAATTGCAGCCACGTTTTCTCCAAAACTGTATTATTTATACAGTCTTGGATTAAACATTTTGGCAATTCGCTAGTTGGCCACTCTATACATTACTTGACAGTGTATAATATAATTGAATTATTACACTGAATCAGTATATGAGTTGCCATCTCGACCACTAAAAATCGCTGGTGTGTTCTCTACTTTACTTCTTACTGGAGCCCATGGATGTGTCAAACAGCCTGCCACTAAGAGTGCAGAGAGAAAGAGAGAGAGAGAGAGAGAGTGTAAAAAAGACACTACAGAAATCCTATGGAAGCATGAATGTTACTGCCAAGAGTTCCTTTTCTTTAAGATAGCTGCTATCAATAAAGTGATACCCGTCAAACCCGCAATCCGCAACTCACCCATGTGAGAACTTTTAATTGCATTTCGATTTTCTAATGGGGTACCATAGTCACCACGGTAGAAATACATGTAAACCCTTTTCCAGAAAATAGAAAGAAAAAAAAAACTCATACATTAGATGTGGAAATTATTTCCTGATTCTAACTAATGAGAACGGAAGACGACGACACAAAAAGAAATTTAGAGGCTGAGACGGAATTAGTTTCAAATTTAGGCCATGGATGTCCGGACCGTCTTTTTTAAATTATTCATCAAGAGATGAATTTCTAAATGCAAAGTTCCAAGAGAGAAAAGTATGCGAGAGAGTATACACTGTATAAGGCAGAAATGAAGAAGAAGCAGCAGCATTAATCTTACGCCATACATCATTTAAATGAAGCGAAGCTGAAATGCCATCTTCAACTTGAATGAAATTAGTGTCAAATCCTTGTTCATTGTAGATAATACTAGTCGTATGTATGGCAAGAACAAAAGGGATAAACTTTCTATACTTTAGCTACAGATAGAGAGACAATCTCTTGTATCCCAAAATGTTTCAGCTAGATCTCAATTTCAAAGCAATTTTCCAGATGGGTGCCTGACGTAATAAAATGAGTTTAATTGTCTTTTTCTACATGGACTTTGCCCATTTCTTTCCCTCCATTCACAATATAGCAACCCACACTATAGCAACACAGCCTAAACTGTGAAACGGCTAAAAATGGGCACCAACTTATATGATAAAACTTACTGGTTGGTAACTAATGTTGGCAACAATAATGTTTACAAATTTCATCTCAAATGAGTGGCTTTCGAAACAAAATTCCAAACCAATAACTACAAAGTCTCCAAGGATAGCTGGCTTACATAGAATATGCATAGCCCAGACAACATACCAGTACATGTGGCCCATGCTACATCTTAGCTCATGTGTAAAAGTTGCTCAAACAAGTGCTAGATTGGTGGTCAATGTGAAATTTTCACTTAGATTACTTATATACAACATACATGCAGCCAAAGATGAGTTAATTGTTGGCCAAGTGTTGCATGTTGATGGTTGTCAAATGGACAAACTACCTTCATTTTCCATACAACTCTATTTGCTGTTGTGAAATGTAACAGTTGTAGCTGAGACTTATTATCTGTAAGCAGTACTAAAGCACCATTACGTGAATGTTCAAGAGAATACAATTAGAACCATTGTGGATGTCATTGTTTGAACAGGACCATAAACATTACACGTGACATAACCAGGTTAAAACCAGGGTTTACAACACATCGATTTGGAAAGCCTCAGTAGTTCAACAATGCAAAAATGTTCACTAAAAGGAGGAACGAACAAACAGAACAACAAGCCAGTGGCATAGCCAGGATTTGTTTGGGAAGTGTTTCCAACATTTTTTCTTCAGAATAAAATTAGTCGCCCATTATGGCGTGCAGCGCCACGTCACGCTGCCTTGAAGAACTGTCCACTACATTCATTATATGAAATAAAATGGTGCAACGTCCACTATAAGGAGGCACACTGCGAAGTATGAAAACTGGCTTGAAGAACACCCATGCCAGAAGAATAGAGGAGAACAGTGGCGCTGTGTGTGGGTGTGTTGGGGGGGGGGGGGGGGGGGGGGGGGGGGTCTAGACAGATGGAACCAGGGGGGAAAACGCCTTCACGTGACATTAAGGCCCTATTCAGGTGTCTTCGTTTGCCAGCATACTTCATTGTAAACAACATCTGTGCATTTGTATTGTGAAGTTATGTTGGCACGTTTATATGGGCAGAGGCTCAAATGGAACGTTTTCCATGGCTGTTTGGGGCGGTGTGGCACTGCATGCCATAGTGGGCGACTAGTTTAAAAGTCAGTTTGGTTGAGCATCGATGATGGTGGCAGGACGGAAAATGAGTTCTGAAGGTACAGGTTGAGAGAAAAAAAAAAGAAAGGGAAATGGGTATGTAGATAGAATTTTAGGAGGGGGAGTCCGGACCCGTGGACCCCTGGCTACGCCACTGCAACAAGCCGATTAAAACAATTCTTTTCTCTGCTTGCAGATTTTAAATAATAATAATAATAATAATAATAATAATAATAATAACAATAATAATAATAACAATAATAATAATAATAATAATAATAATAATAATAATAATAATAATAATAATAATAATAATAATAATAATAATAATAATAATAATAATAATAATAATTCAGTTAGTTAAAAAAAAATTTCTTACAGATTGTATCTTTCGGATATCAATTTGTTTCTTTATATCCATATTCTTTTATAGGAAATGTTCTCCTATTCAAAATCTTTTAACAGAGTGGTTCTGCACTAAATCAGATTGAAAATCTCGTCTAGTTCCTATGTGAGATAATGATCAATAATAATTTAGCTGAAGCGTTATTATTTCTAAAACTGTACTAGGGCAAACGAAACGCAACAAAATGCCAAAAGCGCCCTCACAATCAGGCACTGGCGCCAATTTTAATTTTAAAATTAATGCCAATTTATTTGTTAACCTAATGCTGCCCAGACAAAATAAAAATAATCAATAGAAGCCAAATGGCCTGCTTTGTATCAATTGTAAACCAGCTCTGCTCTGTGATGTGACATTACAATGAGATAGTGATGGGCGATAACGACAATTTTTTTTTTATAGATTTACACTTATCGAAAAGAAAAACTAACCTATCGACAGTTTGATATATCGGGCACATATTTATCGATATATCCATAAATATCAATATTTTTTTCCCTAAATAGAGTTTGTTTCATATGCAGAGGTGGCTTGTATGTCAATTTTGCTGTTATGCTCAATTTTCTACAGGCGAGTGTGCCCAGCCCAAGTAACAAATCAAATAGAAATTGATGGTGCTGGGCAGAACTGCTTGTCAATTTTCTATATTTCCTTTATTGCAACCAGATGCACTTTTCCAATCCTGCATATTTATCGAACTCATGAATACCAGTCTGGTCATTACATACAGAGACTATTTTTTTTTTCTCTTTTTAACTATTTGCTCATTTACTCATCATAGAAACACATTACGATTTGAACAAACGCACATATGTTCTCATGCTTCAAGGCTGGTCCATCGGACTTGATCCACGCCACACATGTCATGTTCTTTCCTAGAACTAAAGCGGCGTTCACACTAGACTATTTTTCTCGCAAGATTTTTCATACAAGAAATAAGTCAAATGTGAGTTCTGCAAGAAAAACGAAGATGAGTGTTTTCTGTAAGGCGGTGGTGTGTGCAAGAAACCACTTTCCATAATAAGTCTTTCAAGAGGATTATCACATTGGCAATCGCAATTTATTGCATGGCAAATTGCAGTGAATCTTACTTTAAATAATGTACAGTATTGCCAATATGATCGCCGCTTTAGGTGGACAACACTCAGATCATTTCAGAACACTGACCACTTTTAAACAAACCCCCGAAGTAACCTTATACCTAGTACTCACCTGATAATTTAAATGCATTTAAATAATAAACGTGTTCTACAGAGCCCTGTTAAGGGCAAACAAACAATATATCAAATTCAATTTATTCAGTTAATAATCTCAAAATATTGAGTTAATACTTAAACATAATATATAAACACTATTGACAAAATATTGATTTAGTATTTCAATTTAAAATATTAATAATAAAGTCAATTTTTATTTGGTTCATGAATGTCCTTAACTGGATTCTGTATAATTCAAATAAATGTGTGTACGAGGTATTAGAATTTGAATAAAAACATTTTAAGTTTGTTCGTTTTGAAAACGGAGCTTAGAATTGACAAACCGTCCTTAATATTAAACCATTTATTTGTATAATGTTCTATAGATGTGTGTAATTCATAATTATTAATGTAAAATATGCTTATTGGATGTCAGAGCCACCTAGCGTTCGATACACATCACAACAACAACAACAAAACCATTGGAGGATTTTTTTTATAATCATAAAACATCAAACATATTTCGTATATATATATATAAAAAATGATCTAACATTTAATAAATGATCAACACGTTGAATAATGATAATAATAATAATACATTTGTAATCTTGTGTAAAATGTATAGAATGTACATTGCCGCCAAAAGGTAAATTTCAGTCATTCTGCATAATTACTAGTCAATGAGTTAAACCACAAATTCCATAGTATAGAATGCATCCTTACTAGCATTTTAGGCAATGTTTTTAATGCCTAAAAAAACAAGTCAATCGAAACATAAACATTGTCGTAGGTTTTAGACATTTTGTACAATGCCTAGAATACTTGTCAATATGCAGCTTTAATATCGAATCTGCCGCGGTCCTGTAGATTGCCCATAGCTTTGTTATGCAGAATGACTGATTTTTCATTTTGGACGACAACATGTAAATATAAGAGTCTCAAACGCACCTTTGAGACAATCATAAAATAGACTAGCTGATTTGTTTAAAACATGATTAATTAATTGTTATTAACTTAACCCTTTCTTAACCTTTGTTATTATAATTATCCGGCGAGAGATTTTCTTTTATGTTTCTCTCACACAATTATTTCATCTCAATATAGATTTCATATCAATATATTGAGCAGTGATTGGTGAAAAATGCGAAATTTACAAGAAATTCAAATTTGCTTTGTTTTTTTTTTACAAAATTAAAGTAACAAAAAGACTAATTTCAAGTATAGATTAAAAAATCGAAGGTTGATTTGGTTAAATACAAGAAACCGATTTGAATACGAATTTAAATACCTTTAAAACTAAAGCTCTGTTTGTGTAGATGTGCCCTACAATGCTGAAAAAGCGTCACAAACAATTGAAGCCATGGCTGGAACAACGTTGTAACTGACAATTTCAAGATTTTTTTTTTTCGAAAATGTCATAAACATTTGTTATTCCACATAAAACTTCTATGAAGTAATCGTATTTCAACCCTGTTTTAGTTTATGTGACAGATAGTGTCACCTATGGGTTAGCAAAGAAAACAAGTCACGTACAACCATTTTCCAAATTTCCACCGAAAAACGTATTTTATTTATTTTTTGGTCAGTTACAACGTTGTTCAGGCCATGGCTTCAATTAGTGACGTGCTAAGAGATGCGCATTTGTTGCGGTGGGTGAGTATTGACCAAGGTATAGTTAGAGTAAAGAGGTGTGCTCGTTACCAAGGAGATTTCCCTCTCTATGCCGTTGCTATGGAGGGGTAGCCATTGGGACTGCTAGTTGAGTCAATGGTGACATACGCAAGAAGGCGGCCAATGTCAATTTATTAAGGTAATAGGTTGGCAGATAGACAAAAATTTCCCCCTCCCTCTTAAGCGGCAGTCACACTAGGCTGGTTTACAAGCCGCTGGTTGCTGCTGGCTATTAGCAGCAACAGCAAGCAGCAGCTGCTTTGGGTTCACACTTGTCCAGTCACTGCTGGTATTATCAGTGCAAGTCACCCAATCACCGTCTTGCAAAAACACAAACTCTAACAACAACCAACCCAAGCAGTGGAGTTTCAACTACCACTAGTGCCACTACTAGCAACAAAAAGTTCACACTAGATGGCAGCAGCAGGAAGGGAGTCACATGACCAGCTGGTAGCTGCTAATGTCCAACTTCACCAGCCGCTGTTAAAATCACTAGCATGCTGGGAAAAGCAGCTGCTGGTAGCAGTTCAGACTATGCTGCTAGAGTGCTACAACCAGCCAGCAGCAACCACTGCCAACCAGCCTAGTGTGACTGCGGCTTTAGAGTATTTTGCTATGGCGAGGTCACCATACTGCTCCACCACCATTGACACAGGCAATTAGAAAACGGGACAAACAGAAGTTTGATCCGCCCTTTTTATGACGAATCTACTTGGTTGTTTATGTAGTCTGACGTCACATGCTCCGCCCTTTTCAACGTCGAACCACACAACAAGCCAATTAGAAGTTCCCGGTCGTCATAAAAAGGGCGGGGCCAACTTCTGTTTGTCCCGATTTCTAATTGCCTGTCCGTTGCCTCACCAAACAGTTCCTATTTCTATTTAATTCGGGGTAGGTGGGGGGATTCCTAAGTTACAACTCACGAGCACACTTCCTTCCTCTAACTACCTTGGGTAATGGCAAGGACATTCGAAATTCATTCGGCCAAAGTACTGAGTACGATCTTTCAACAAGGTCTAGCGTAGGACAACAGGGAGAAATGACATTAAAATGACCTCACAGCTAACGCCATGTATCGGAATGCATTGCTTTCTGTGACGTCATTTTGACGTTACTATTCCCTGTTGAACTTTGCGCCAAAATAATAACCCAACATTTTCAGCAACAGGCAGTTAGAAATAGGTGAAAACTTCAGTTGGCTCCGCCCTTGTTATGACGACTGGCAACTTCTAATTGGCTGGTTATGACGTCTGACGTCACATGCTCCGCCCTTTTAATCGTCAGACCACATAACCAGCCAACTAGAAGTTGCCAGTCGTCATAACAAGGACGGAGCCGACTGAAGTTTCCACCTATTACTAACTACCTGTTTTTCAGCACCGTAAAACACAACTGAAGCAGAGCATTAAAAAGACATTAGATGCGTTTGCGTTTGCAGAAGTAGAAATAGGCATTATCTGCAAGCAATAGCTATGGCATTGTAAGGTGACGTTATTCGAATTCCAATCAACACATTCATTTCTCCACCTCATTAAGATGTTTTATGAATAGCTAATTTTCTGCGTTTTAGGAGCAACACTAAAGAGAAATTTTAAGTATTTTAATGTTGATATTTTTCAAAGAAATTTTTTATAGACAGAAACAAACAAAAAACATCGTCTGCTTAAAGTTGGGTTGTTATCGAACTGAAATGAAAAATTTATTTTTAATTATATCAACATGAAAATACTATTAAATAAGTCATGAATACTCCCTTGGGGGAGTAACTCGGTTTTCCCATTCTCAACCTTTTACGACGATGTTCAGATCCGGCCACGAAAATCCAGAAATTACCACGAGTGGCCGGATCTGAGCACGGGTTTCCGACACCCGATGCCGGACATCATCAAGCCTGCGACCGTCGACGCTTTTCAGACACTAAATGAAACTACAAAAGTGTTTTAGAAACTAGACGGGTAACTGAATTAGTTACCCTTCTAGTTTCTAAAACACTTTTGTAGTTTTTTTTTAATTTTGCTCCTGAAAGACAGAATAATGAAGAAGAGTTCGAAAGGCATTTACACTTTAAAACCACTTTAAATAAGGTTAAAAACGATGCAAGTTTAACAGATTTACTAATGAAACTGTGGAATGTTACCTCTTATTACTAAATATGACAACCTTAATAATTATTAACATTAATGTAGAAAAATTTCAACTTTCTTATTTTCGTTTTCAGCCAAAAAAGATGAAATTGGCGGCAAAAAAATCATTGATAAAAAAAACTGACCTGTTGTCATCGAACCTCATCGTCTGTTACGACAAATAAAAACACTTTTACACTTAAAAAGAACGCGTAACTTAAAGAAAACACACAAATATAGTTACTCCCTTCATTTTTTCAGTTCACTGTCTTGTATAAAATAATTAAAACAACGTAAAATAAACACGAAAACTGGCGAAAAACAACAAAACCGCGCAAAAACCAAACATACAATAAACTTCTTAGCCGCTAAAATTGGCGGCTGTTGTTTATAGAGTACCCTCGTTTTTTACCCAACAATCTCATAGAAAACCCAATAGTCGATACGTCCTTTTACTAGTCGACTAGTAAATATATTAGCCGATTAGCATTTGTTGTATCTTATAATAAACGAAATGTCCCTATTTTACAAAACTAAAGCCCTATTACACATTTAACGTATCCTTTAAATAAATTTCATAATTGAATTACAAAACTAATTCCTAAATTAAAATTAAAACCTAAAACTTATCTAATAACATTTTCTTTCAGATTAAGTATTACAAAGTTATTGTTAAAACAATGACAAATATGCTAATTGGACAGTAACAATTTCCCTATGTAGTTTCGGAAATATACCTAAATTTGGTTCCATAGTATACATCAGCTCATTGCCTATCCATTTCCCCTCATGTGTCCTTTTTTTGGTAGGACGTTTCAAACATGACACGTCAGTTAAAGCGTCCTGCTAAATGTAGGACACTTGATACGACTCTCAATTACCTAATTTAACTATAATCTCAATATAAACTAATTTCATTTGACAACACAAACACATAGAATAAACAATTAAACATTCAAAATATGCAAAACGCCATGTTATGAACTAATTTTGTATTGTGGTTGTGAGTTTAGTGGGGTGTAGTTGAGATTGGGGGTCGGGTGTATGGTTGGGGTTGGGGTGTGGACCGTGTGGTAGGCAGCCTCTTGGTCAGGGGAGAGCTCAATACACATGTACAGTGTGTCCAACAGTAAGTTGGAATACACTGAAAAAATTTACAGGAAAAAACATTAAAAATATAAATTTTTTAAGTAGTGGCAAGTTAAATTCAGGATCAGACCACATTCTACACTCCTAGCTCCCTCCATAATCATAACTAAGGCAAAAAGGCTGGTTAGAGGTTAAAGTTCTTATGGAATTCAAATACAGCTGAATTAGAGTTGAAAGTTTACTCTCTAGCCTCTAAAGCAGCCAATTTGATCGCAAAAAGCATACTCGTTTTGCCTTAATCACAACAAATTATATCAGTCTAGCTCTAAAGCTGTTTTCTATTACTAGGCTATAGGCTTTTGAGACATCCTGCAAAAAAAATAATACAACCATAAAATAAATATTCAAGAAGACAATCATTATATACACATTATTTTCACCGCTGTACTTAAAATATTAGATAAACGTTTCCAAACTACCATTTATCACAAAAAAATGAACAAAGCGCATTTTTAAATGATAAATATTAATAATAGGAATCTAAGGCGCAAACGAAAGGACCATTTCTTTTAAATAACATGACTAAAAACAAAAACCAAGACAAAATCCACTTTGACTAGTTACGATTTCACAACTTATTCCTTCGAGAAGTTGTCCATATTTCACGGCAAACACTTCGATAATAAGAATTTGAATGCCAATGAGAATTACAAAAGCAGTAACCGTTAGAGAAAAAAAAACCAATGTCGCCACAGTTTCGAGCCCTCCTATCTCATAGTTCCTATATGTACGAGACAATATGCCTCGAAGAGCGAAAACGATCACTGGAGTTCATGCAGATGGAGCTCGAACCAGCAGCGACTCTTTCGCAAACCCCCTTTTTCCTCTATTATTAAGTCACTCACACGAGAAGAGTGACCATCGAGATAAAGGCATTTAGGAGAGAAAAGCTGAATAGCATTTCACGCTGAAAAAGGCTCGAATGGGCCCTCGATCCCAAAGAATTATTTACGTCCAACACGGGATCAGGCTGCAAGTTTAGTGTTCGCACTGTCAGCTGATCACAAAAGTCGCTCAATCCAGCTGCGTTTTTTGCGGCCACTCGAATGGTGTACGTCTTATCTTGATCCAAATTATCAAGAACGTATTTCGAGCCTTTCAAAGTAAAGTAGAAATAAATCAATTTCAAACAAAATTATAATAGTCGGGGTGTACAAAAGTACCAATTTTAAAATCAACAGATACATCCATTTCCGAATCCCAGATTTCTTCCTCCAGTTTATATTGGACTATAAATCCCAAAACCTTAAGCTCTCCTCCCAATGATTCTGTTATCTCCAACTCTATGCTGTTGGGTTGAAAAGCTTTCACCACAGCTAAAGGTGTTGAAGGTCTCACTAAATAAAAACAAATAAATTGATAATAAAAATGAAACCTTTTTTTTTTTAAAAAAAAAGTGTATTAAAAACAGAATAATGAATAAATTGACCTCAGTGTATTTTTATAATAAAAATGAAAATAATTTTTGTAGTGAAATATTCAAAAATGTTAATTTTCGTCTTCCCAAATAAATCATTTTCAAATTATCATAAAACAGATATTTAAAATATAATTATTGTGAGATTAATTCAGTCTCTATTTCACATTGAAGCATAAATTCATTATCTTCTTTAATTTGTACGTATTTTTTACAACTATACTTTAAATTTAGTGCATTGAAAGCTCATATGTAAAAAAAAATTGTAAAGCATTCTGAAGAGTTATGCTGATATTTACGCCAATTTTTTTTTAGAAGTTTATACTACTTTATTTTGAAAAATACTATTAAAGCATTTTGCATATGATATGATGCATGGAGTGTTGTATCTTGCCTATACATGCACATATTAAATTATGCTTCGACCAACCAAATACACAGTATGTTTTACTAATATTTGGACACAGGACCGGCGCAAGGGTTTTATGAGTTCCTGGCCTGACTTAAAATTTACGCCCAAGTTGTATTGTGTAAAATCCATTCACCTAACTATCTATCATTATGCCTACCTATCCCCACTCCATTTTTCATGATACGCCAGAGCCGTAAACAAGCACATTTTTCGCCATAGGCAAGAATAAAACTGGCGCCCCGTTAGCTTTATTATTCTAGTTATCTTGCGTACCTATAAACTTGCGTGCCCATAAACTTTGCAGCCCAAACAAAAACTGGTACCCCCTTAATAGGCTTATAATAAATGTAGTTATTTTGCACCACCCCTAATTCTGCACTCCTAAGCTTTGTAAGCAATGTAATAATTAAACTGGCGCCCCTCAGTATTGCAATCCTAGCGCCATGGCTTTAGCCGCTTTACACCAGAAACAGGTACCTTAGACGGGCCAGCCCTACTTTCGAAAAATAATCGAATCGCTAATGTGTTATTTACTAATCAAAACTTACGCAGCTTCAAATTTTGCATTTTGTTTAATGTTATTTATTGTGCACACCAATTGAAAACGTTTTGCGCTCATAAAAAAATCATAAAATCTTAACAGAGTGTGCTTACAATGATTGGAAGACATGGCGTCTTCCAATTTTCGTAAGCACACTGTTAAGTTTTTATTGAAAATTTAAAGCTGTTTCTTAAAATTATCGAATTTCCGATGTGTGATTTATTTATCAAAATGTTATGCAACTTCAAAGTTTGCATTTCTTTCAACGCTTTTCGTTAGACACACCCATTGAAACACGGGGATTAATTATGGGAATTAAATGTCAGTGAATAAATACTAAGCTGAGTTACGGGTCCAGTGAACTGTCACTACTGTATGCAAAATGTTTCAACGCTATTTCCTGTTGGGCGAAATGGTTAGTTTGCGAATGTCTCCACGGGTTGTTAGCAACAACAAATAATTAATATTATGCGAATCATGTGTATTTGTCATCTTAATAAGACAGTTTCCTCCTATATATACGGTAGTATTGTGATGTGATGTCACACAAACACCCACATAATACTGCGGTATAATACCTGCTTCTTCGAGGTTAACAACCCTTTGAATGGAACCAATTTCATTCGAAACATGACAAACATATTTTCCAAAATCCGATTTGTTGTATATCGAAATCTAAGAAATAAAATCCACACAATTTTATTTAAAACTGGTCAAAAAATAAAGAGAAATTAATCCAAATTTTTTAAAAAAAGAACCTGGAGAACACTTTTTTCTCTTGTGTTAATTATTGTATACTGTCCACTACTCATATCTTCGTCCAAACGACTGTCGTCGTGATACCACAAAAACTCAGGTTTCGGTTCACCGTGAGCTTCACACGTCAAATTAGTCGTTCCAGACACAAACGAATAAACACTCTTTGTAGAGTGCGGTTTAAACTCTGGTTTATCTAAATAAATAAATGTCAAAAAAAAAAAAGAAACATTAGTTGTATTTATTATGAAACCACACCATATTGAGCAAAAAATGTTGCACCATTCAAATTATTTCATTACATTTTACAATCACTTTAATAGCTTTGCTTTTCAAGTCTGCTTCTTGAGAATTCTGCTGCATTGCATTGCACTTGTATTCTCCGGCATCTTTTCTCGATACATTTGTAACGAAGAGTCCTTCTTCCGTGTCACGAAAACGTTCATCTGAAAAAAATAAATCAAAATTGACATCAACTAACATGTACAGACATGTACATGTACAGAGTGTCTCAAGAAATGCATACACACAAGGAGGGTGTCGTCCCCTACCCCCTTTCCAACGCCATTTTTAATGTACAAGATTTTCATTTTTGAAATTTGAAATAATGATATAAAATAAAAAAAATGTTGAGTAAGTTGAAGAACTGTTTTATGACCTGATTGACGCCCCGGGGATTGGAAAAGCACAAGAATTCAAGAATTTTTATAATTAAAAAAAAATGGGTCAAAAACCAAGTCTTTGGCTTTTTTCAAAAAAAAACGGCAAAAAGTCGAGAAATATTTAAATGCCCTAAAAGCTCTAAAAATGTCTCGGGATCGCTCAACTGGCCTCAGAAGTCCCAAAAAACTTGAAAAAGCACAAGAATTCAAGAATTTTTTTAATTAAAAAAAAAATGGGTCAAAACCAAGTCTTTGGCTTTTTTCAAAAAAAACGGCCAAAAGTCGAGAAATATTTAAATGCCCCAAAAGCTCTAAAAATGCCTCGGGATCGCTCAACTGGCCCCAGAAGTCCCAAAAAACTTGAAATAGCACAAGGATTCAAGAATTTTTAAAATTCGAAAAAATAGTTCAAACTCAAGTTTTTGGCTTTTTTCAAAAAAACGACCAAAGTCGAAAAATATTTAAATGCTCAAGAAGCTTTAAAATGCCTCAGGAGCGCTCATCTGGCTCCAGAAGTCCCTCTTTTCCTTGTCGAGGGCGCGCCTTTATGAATGTTGCACAAGTGCGCCTTATACCCATGCAGTGGTACTGGGAATCGCACCCCCCCCCCCTATGAAAGTATCTTGCGGGCGCCACTGCATACATGTTATGTTTCAATAAAAACAAAACACAATAAACGCAAAAACAAACAAACAACAAGAAATTAATTAGCAATTTGAAATTGATGCTGAAAGTTACAACTTAAAAAGAATAGGTTTGAAATTGGTAGGCCTTATTTTACCATCAATATATCTGAACCTCCAATAAACCATAGGTTTAGGATCACCGTCCACATTACACTTGATCATAAAATCGTCTCCTTCTGTTGTGACTTGAACCAAAGGTGTGTTAACGAATTCGATTGGTTCTAAAACAAAAAGAAACATTAAAGAAATTTTAATATTAAAACTTGAAAAACAATGTCATTGTGCTTCCATTAAATGTATCAACCGTTTTTCATTTATAATCTTTATTCCAATGTTAAGAGGAGGCTGTCGTCACGACGAAAATCACTCTGATGCAATACCCGGTACAGTATAGCCGTTTAACATGATGTGTGTTCGGTTCGGTTTTTGATTAGTCGTTATTCTCGCGTATAGTTATTTTTGAAACGTAACTTAAAGTGCAACAAACACTCAAATATTCTGTGAATCCACTGATACTTTTGCAAAACCTAGTCATGGTTTTTTCTAATTTTAAAATAATTCTAAAAATAACTTGCATACTAATTTCCATAGAGACAAATAGTTTGTTTCTAATCGCCTATGGAAATTAGTATGCAAGTTATTTTCAGAATTATTAGAAAAAACCATAACTAGGTTTTGCAAAAGTACCAGTGGATTCACAGTATATTTGAGTGCTTATTGCACTTAAAACTAGGTTTAAAAAATAACTGTGAGTGAAAAGAGAGAATGGTTAATGATAGGGATGGGCCATTCGAATCCTCGAATCTTGAAAAATATTCGTGATTCGAAAACTCGAATCTTCGCCGCTTTTTTCGTCTTTCGAATCCTAACATAAGAAACTGTTAAACACTTTGGCAGAATTAGTTTTAACTCCATTGACGTCCAATAGAACCGTCCACTAACAAAAAAACCGGCGATTGTTGCAACCCGGATCACCACTATCACCTTGTGGCGACCTGAGTGCCAGTGGCTCACCTGAGTGCCAGACTTGTTTTTTATTATTAATAATTTAATTTTTAATATTATTTCATTTATTTGTAACTTTTTAATGAATAATATAGGATTCTTATATGCAGGATTCGAGAGATTCGAGATTCGGAAGATTCGAGGGATTCGAGAACCTTTTAGAATTCGGATTCGAGAAAATTTAGTATTCGTCTCACCTCTAGTTAATGAAAACTAAACACACACCATGTTAAGCGACAAAGCCACATATTGCAGCATCGTATTCTCAGTTTCTTTTATATATGTATAGATTTATTTCGATGAGAAAAATGTACTAATGGAGATGGTCACCCCATCTAGTGGTTATCTTCTTAAACCTATTCATATATTTAGTCTTTTAACAAAATTCTCATATTCATAATTTATAAGAATTTAAATAAATATTTAAAAAAAAATAAAGGCCTCAGCATTAAGTCAATAACAAAATTAAACAGAGTGCAGATGAAAATAATTTTTTTTTGTATATTTGATGACTGGAATTGTTTTCCTTTGTTGTATGGCCTTACTAATATAAAATTAGCTGACAACAACCAATTTTAAGTTTCCATAGAAACTATTGTTATCACCTGCTATTATCAAAGGTTCCCATAGCAAATGATATATCTATTCAATGCTTATTATTATTTTTTTTAAAAAGAAAATCCGATTCGCAATTTAGTATTGATGACGACGACGACGATGATGATGATGATACTATTGAATAACCAACTTACTGAGGACATGTAGGTCGAAACTCCTAGTAACCTCTTCACCTTTGACGTTAGCTGTACATGTATAAGCTCCCCTATCACCGTCTTCTATATTGCTAAAGATCAGATGAGCACCGCCGACATCATTATCTTCAACATAAATTCTAAAAATAACAAGAAGAAAAAATTTGTTCGAAAAAATAAATAAAAAGAATAATATCGGCGCTATAAGAGTAATTGTTTGCTTGCAGTGATTGCCTACGCACAGGGGCAATAAACAAAAAAAAAGGAGACGGAGAGGGGGTAAAGAGGAGAGAGCGAGAGAACGAACAAGATAGTGAGAAAAATAGCGAGAGAGAGAGAGAGAAAGAGAGAGAGAGAGTAAGAAAGAAAAAGACACAAGAGAAAGAGAGAGTAAAAGAGAGAGAGAGAAAGAGAGAGAAAGTAAGAAAGAAAAAGACACAAGAGAAAGAGAGTAAAAGAGAGAGAGAGAGAGAGAGAGAGAAAGAGAGAAAGAGAGAGAAAGAAAAAGAGAGAGAGAGGGAGACAGAGATAAGACAAAGAGAAAAAGAAGAGATGGAGATCAAAACAAAAAGCCTGAGAGAGAGAAAGAAACCGAGGGAGAGAGAGAAAGAAAAAGAAAGAACGATGAAACAAGAAAAAGAACAATAATAATAATAATAATAATAATAATAATAATAATAACAGCAACAACAGCAACTACTCATTCGCTTCAAATATTCTAATTCAATTTGTGGCCATGAAATATTATTAAGGACATAGATGTGTAAATATCTTGGGTAAAGACAAAGTGACAAATTTTATTATCTAGATGAACACCAATGAGTTTTTATAGCCCACAAACAAAGTGCCAAAAAAAAAAGAGAGAGAGAGAGAATAACTGAATGAACATCCCACCAAAGAAATGCTTGGCACATAAATTCATGCCCAATAAAAATAAACATCACAAGATCGAGATTACATTAACCGTTACAGATATTGTGAGCAAAAATAAACGCACATATACTAAATTACAATCTGTTAGCTTCACTATATATAAGTTCCACTAACTAAAATAACTGACACAAACATGAAAGCCAAATATTATTAGTTCAGATCTCTTCAACTTCAACTGTCATTTGAAGTGGACCACAAGGGAGTTTGATGGGCCATCAGGCTCTCAACACACACACACACACTGAAAATAAATATTTTTCATGCTGTACTAATTTTCCAGCATTCTTGCTTTCATCTATTTTCCGTCAGAACTAAAGTCAAGCCTATGTCCCACTGTGACTAAATGTATCCAACTAGCTTACAGAAACTATGAGCACTTGCAAAATGTCGATTAGTAGAGCAGTCAGCCAAGCAACAGACAAAATTGCAAACTGCCAAAATTGATAACTTGCATAACCAGTGGATACATTTTTGTAATTTAGTTGATGCATCAATCCAGAAATGAGAAACAGTGTGTCTTGGCGTTTTCAAAAAGTCAGCTGTTTGATTCTTTCAATTTTTTTTTATTTTGAACAAGAGAAATTACACTTAAAACCTACAATAACAAATGTAGCAAAAAAATAGATTGAAAAGAGCAGATTCATTTATTATTACATTCCATAAACCCTTTTCAAACGGAAGTGGTTAATGTGTGAAACGATCTGTTTCAATGCAATTACACCACTGAAGACAGAAAAAAAGCTTTTATGTGATGAACTTTAAAAATCCGAATTCCAATAAAAAGAATGTGTGCCTATGTACGGCAGTAAATCCCATTTGCGAATAAATCCTATGAACAAAATGACCAAAAAATAGAAATCTGTTCATGATGCAAAAATCTCAATTTTGTTAGTCATAACTACCAAAATGTACCACTACCTTGTAATGGGTGTGCTTTTAAGCTAGATTTGAACAGTAGGAGCCACATAGCACCATTTTAAAAGATAATAATGATACTGAAATGAGACCTTTTAGGTAAATTGTCTGATCCAACCACCAACTCTCTGTTGAATACAGTTTACATCAATATTTTTCATAAATGTTGTTGCAATCCTTTGTTGTAGAATTATTTAAAAGCCTCAATGACAACAGCCTCAAAACAAAGTTCTGGCTGGCACAGTCGTTTTATGATAGCATACTTAAAATTCCTTTTAAAAATTATGGGAATGCAAGAAACATTAAAAAAAAACGATTTTCTGACGGAAATGGACGCGACAATGCGACATATATAAAGCGTTTCTTCACGGGGCATTAATTTAAATCACTTGATTTAAATCGTGCAAGATTTTTTTTATTAAAAAACAAAAAATGAAACTTTCTTTTTTTACTAAAAAACGAAAAAGTTGTGCGTTTAAGATGATATTAAAGTGTAAAAAAACACTTCTGGAACTCTTGATTATTCCGTCTTTCACGTGCAAAATGAAAGGAAACTTGAATGTGTTTTAAAAACTAGAAGGGTAGTTCAATAACCTAAGAATATTTTCATGTTGATGTCTTTCAAAATGAGGTTTTTGGACCTTTGTTGCTTTGTAAAGCAGAGCACAAAAGGACTATAGGATCGTGCAAAAAGGCTTTTTGTGTGTGTGTATGTGTGTCTGTGTGTGTGTGTGCTTCTGGGCGTCATTTCTCTAGAACGGATAGAGATATTTTAATGCCGTTTTTTTGCATTATGCACGTTGGTATGCGCCGATGAACATACTACAAAATCAAATCAGTTCATACAGTAGTTTATTAATTATGATTAATTTTCGACGAAACATTCTGGGCGATATAACTCGGGAACGGGGCCACCTAGAATAATCAACTAACTATTAAATGAATCTACACTCTGCAAAGATGCTACCTATTTATTTTCATAATTTTAAATTAACTGAACTATTTTTAATCATTTAATATAAATAATAAAATGAATTTAAATCTATTTTTCTTCTCCTATAGAAGAAAAGTAGATATAAATTCATTTTATGTTGTGAGTCACATCAGATATTTACTTAACACACTATTGTCATATTCTAACCCTCAATCTAAAACAAAAAGACCCCTGGTTTGCCCTCTCTTCCAGTACAATACATGTCATGTGTTATGAGTCTCATAGCTTAACATTGTACCAGTACAGTTAAAAATATAAATTAAATATATTTATGCATATGCTTCTTAATATTCTAGTTGTGTAACAAATTGAACAATAATGTTAATGAATTAAAACTAGAATAGCAAATTGAGTTAAATAAAATGTAAAAGAAAAAATTAATAAAAAATAGACAAATAAATTTTAATTAAATAAAAACTAGAAGAGTAAAAGAATTAAATAAAACTTAGAACAGTAATCTTGATTAATTAAAAACTAGAATAACAAATTGAATTAAATAAAAAGTAAAAGAGATCGTAAATCAGCTATCATATTTTGAATCTCCCCCCCCTAATACGATGCAACAAAGGTCTATAGGGTTCCTGGAATCCCTTGTTTTTATATCAGTTTTCAAAAGATACAACACTAAACAGACTATATTTTTGTCTATAAAAATGTTTATACATTAAATACCAATATGAAAATACAAATAAGCGATTAAAGAGCTCTGCACTTTAATCCGAGTTCGAAAATCAGTTGTTAACAATATATTTTTTTATAATAATAATATTATAGCCTATACCCCGTCCCAACGTACATGTATGTATGAACAACTCAGGGTTTTTATAGTAATCGCCGAAATTTATGCAATTCAACCTTTGAGCGATATGTTACACATTTAGAAAAAATATATATTTATACAAAAATCGGATTTATTACTTTCTAAAATTTAGATTAAGAATTTGTTCTCTCTTGTTTTAGTGTAACTTCCGCCATCACGGCTAAAAACAATTAAATCGGTTTTTGTCTTATTTGTGAAGTGCAAATAAGGAAACGCTTGCTCTCCATGAACAATAATTACTGAATCCTTTTCAGTGTTTGAAAAATTCAATGACTAATTTTATTTCCGCCACATGTGTGCACTGAGCTGAAAAATATACTTTTTTTTTTACATATTTTGTGAATTTAATGATAAAATCATTTAAAAATAATTTAAAGCTTTTAAAACTAAGATAGTTGCCAAAAGCAATCTGAGCTGCTTTCTGAGTAATTATTAATATAACAATTCAAAACGATGGTTTCGTTATATTTAAAAAAATATATATATAAGAATCATTGCAAGAATTGAGACAAATGTTGCTTCGAATTTTGCAGGGTGACTTATAAAAAGCTGAAGTGCTTTGGCACACGAACTACTTTTTAGTGGTCGAACTCGACTACAAAATAAAATCGGCGTGTGGCCAGTGTGCAATAGCAATAAATTGCAAACACAGCCTCACCACCAATGGTCGTTTCGTACCACAGATGCTGCTCGTGTTCAAAAGTCCGGCGTCCATAACAATACATTACAACCACAACCCATCCACGTGCAACATCATTTTGCAGTTGAACTCGACCCCACAAAAGTGTTCCGTGTGTCAAGGCAGTGAAGAAACATTTGCAACTCTGGCAAGGTTAGACCTTAATGTATATTTCACTTTCGTTCACAATTTATAGTAGGAAATCGCTCAGTGAAACGTGTTGTAAAAAATAGCAATTGTGAAAGCTACTGTGCTGTGCCACTAAGTGCGAACTCGATAATATTCTGGACATTCTACAAGCCGGTTGAAGAGTTGAAACAAGATCGGTTGAACATATGAAGGGTGGCGGCCACAAATGTCCAGTTATATTCAATATACTAGTGGTCACTTGCAGAAATTGTAACATATTGTACCATGTTAGCTAATGATACTGATGGGCGATACAAGGTTATTAGTACTTATAACCCAGACTATTGCAGTAGTCTTTGACATTTTATAACACGTGACGCAAGCCTTAATAAATATTGTTATAATTGCCATCTTCTATTGTATTTTCTACTTTTTTAAGATTTCGTTAACACAATTAATTCATCATTTGCTTCTACTAAAAAGTTCATAAAAATAAAAATTTGCGACATTTTTTTTAGTACACAATAAGAAAACTTAAAAAAAAACAATTTTGTTTATTCAATAATGTATTTGGTTTTTTGTTGGTTTCGCAAAATAATAATATTACATAGATTGTATAACACCCTGTAATATTCAAAAACATATTTACAGCTTATAAATAGGACAATGTTTGTAAAAAATTTGGCAGCCAGCCCACAAGGCGCGTGTATTATTGGGTATAAAAAGTATTTCCGGATAAAGTAATGAGGTGATGGGAGTGAGTGTGTAGGAGAGAGAGAGAGAGAGAGAGAGAGAGAGAGAGAGAGAGAGAGAGAGAGAAATACAGAAAGAGAGAGAACAAGAGGGGGGGGGGGAGAGGAGAGAGAGATACATGAAGAGAGGGAGAGAGAGAGAACAAGAGGGAAAGAGAGACAGACATAAGCGGGTGAATGAAACTCAACTAAATAAAAAATTTCAGAAATACTTTTTCTGTCAATAGAGCTCCCATGAGAAGAAGATAAAAGTTAAGAAATGGATTGAAAAACGCAGACAAATGTCAAAATGCAAAATACTCGAGACATAAGATTTGATATAAAAAAAACCTCCCCTACCCACATCTGTACGATTGCGGAAAGACTTTTTCATCTTCTTCTTCAGTCGACAAATGTTTTTTTTTCCATGGGGTTTAAATGCAAAATCAATGTTTACATTAACTATTATCATTAAAAGACACAGATACATAAACACGTTATATAGATATTTTTCTACCAAAATAAGAAAATAATTATTCCGCACAAATAATTAACAATAAACAAAACAAATTTGATAAGTAAATCTTAACAATTAAAAACATTTTAGGCAATTTCTATACCGGTACTGCCTAAAACAGCAAACCAATTTTGATTATCTTATTAAGAACTTTATATTTTAAGCAATCTGCGCAAAAGAAAAGGGTCTGGGCTGCAAGATCAGTCAAAGATCTGCGTAAATTTCATGCTGGGTAAACTTCATCTTCAATGGGAATCATTAGTTACAGTATAACTTCATTCAAAGCAGGAGAAAGTCTTGCAATTCTTGTACATTTGCTACGTGCAAAATGCTTGCATAGAAACTCCTCCCCCTAAACAAAATAGATACGGAAATCCAAAGCCTATTAAAGAAGTAAGCTCTAGAACTTATGCATATTTTTATGCGTCCAACCAAAGAAGCCTCTCTAACCTCGAAGGTCCCCGGGAACCCCTCTAAACTCTTTGTAACCCCTGGAACCTCTCAAATCTAAGAAGCATCCTAAGCATATAGAAACAGTGAAACCCATGGAGAACTTCTCAATATTGGGTGGCCCTCGGGAACTTATTAAAATTGGGTGGTGTTGAGAGCCTCTGCAGAGCTACTGAAATTTTAAACGTGTAGCGCCAATGTAGGATCCTGCTGACCTAGGATTTTGTAGCTTTTTTTTGCTTGTGGTACATAATTCTTTGACATGTGAATGCAACACAATGAACATTTAAAGCTAGTTACATTTTTGTACAGTTTTCCGTAAAGCATCCACATCGCGTAGAGTTCGAGAGGTTGTTTCGACTTTAAAACACGGATCGTTGGCCGATAGCGTTGGCCAATTTGAATTTGCCAATAGGAACTCAGTATTTTATTTTTACATCATGTAAAAGCCGATTCACAGAATCTATTATTCTCATACTGCGTTCCTATTGGTCAAATTCAAATTGACCACCGCTATCGCCAACGACCTCCCTTTAAAACCACCTTAATTGTGAAGATTTAATAGTTTTGCACATTGACTAATGATTCAGTAGAATGACTGATTTATCTCCACTTTGGAGATTACTAAGGATTGCGGTATTGTCTTTTGTATCTGAATTGTTTGACAATTTTTAACAAAATTGTTCTTCAAACATCACGACGAGCATTTAACATTCGATGAATTTAAATGATTTTTTGTTCCAAAACCACTCCTAATATGTTGGTTCTAACAAACGTTCACAATTACTCATAGTTTGTATGTATGTTGGTGAGTATGCATGCAGTTTGCCACTTGATAAATGGAATTCGCTTCTTTTATTGTGTTGGTTCATATATTATGGTAGAGTCATCATGAGATTCCACATTTCATTATTTTTATTATTGCCAGCTGTCATCAAATGAGTCCATAATAAAAATAGATGCTATAATTGGCACCTCTCTTATTGAGTGGATCTCAGTGCACACATTCATTCCTCATTTTTTTTCATAACCAAAAATTAAAAACACTATTTAATAATGCAAATAATAATTTATTTAAAATGTTTTCAACATACCTGCCAGCAGATGTAGTTATGCGTTCCTGTTTAGGACTGAGCCATTTGACTTCAGATGCAACCAGGTTGATTGGTGGTTTACAAGAGATGATTAAATTCGCTTTAGCGAATACAAAAATCTCGTTCTGTGGAAGATTAAATTCGAGAACGGGACCTTTGGACATCAAATTTTCCGATGCAAACACTGTAAAATAAATAAATAATTCATTAATGTGATGTAACTAACTTATTTTACAATCGAACAATTTTCTAAAGCAGAAATTCAAGAGTACAACTTTGCACTTCAGCTTCAATCCTCTGTTCAGGGTAGGGTTTTCACTACCGGTCCATTTTGTTACATCGGTATTACCGGTAAATTGACCTTTCAATACCGGTTTTTCGTTAAAAAGTTTCATATTAATTTGGATAAAAAAAATTGACCAATATTTAAGAACCACTGAGTTTGAAATTAAAATGTCACAAACAACATACAATATGTTGTTGCTGGTGAACACATATAGCCACCGCTCGTTTTGAGAGCATATTATATTAAACAAAAAAAAGCAATTATATATATAATATCCCAGATCTGTGTGTGTATGTGTGTGTGTGGACTAACACTGTGTCGGAATTTATATAAATTTAAATAAATGAAGAAATGAACCTCTTTTTTTTCTCAAGGTCAACTATATGTTGCACACTCCACATCCAAGAAGCCCATGATATTAAAATGGAGAGGGGGAAAGGTTGGAAAGTGTAGAGGGGGAGAGAGAAAGAGAGAAACGTGGAGGGGGAAGTGGGAGGGGGTGACTGAAATTGGAGAGGGGAAAAGGTTGGAAAGTGTAGAGGGGAGAGAGAGAAAAACGTGGGAGGGGGTGACTGAAATTGAATTGAAATGAAAGGAGTAAAAAAAAGGAAAAAACGACGCGCATGCGCACAATTGCCTGTGAATTTTGTTCCCGTCATTTATGACGGGTTATCCCACTAGTTAATTAATAATTGAAGACTTATTTGTTTTGTTTTATTCGTTTTACTTTTTCTTTTGTTTTATTGTTATTATTTTATGTTTCCTTTTTGTTATTTAACTTTGTAATAAAATATGAATTTAAAAATGATAAAATGTTTTGTTTAAATGAAATATATATTTTTAGCTTTATTACCATAATTTACCGGTATTACCGGTTTCAGTAATGCTGCATTACCGAAAAACAGGTAATGCTATAAGGTGACTGGCAATGAAAACCATAGTTCAGGGTTTCATCATGAAATGCGTTTTCTATGTTATAACTTGTAACTGTTCAGAGGGCTCTATAGTTAATCTTCAAGTATCACGTTTTTTTCTCTTGAATTTTGGCCTAATTAAAAATAAATATCACATTGAATTGTAAAGTTCAAATCGAAAGTTTGTTAAAAACTAGAAGTGTAAAGAGATCACGTAGAAATAACTTCATGGAAATACATTTCAAAACAAATATATTTAAATCTTCTTCTGCCGGTCATTACATTTCATAGTAAAAATGTGAAATTTGGTCATTTTCAAACTTCTATGAAACAATTAATTTGAAATTACACTGTCAAGAAATGAATTACGTCATTCTTTTTTACTTATCCAGTTCTAAACAAATTCGAATTTTGTCTAAAATCATTTGAAACGATTTTTAGTGGTGCCACTGCCACACTACCTCAAAAAATTTTATATATAAAAATTACCCCTATCATATTTAAAAATAGGCTAAATGTTAAATAACAGTTCTGCATTTTTTTTTAATATGGCATAATTTCGATTTTTTTCTCACAATTTACTATGTTTAAGACACGTTATGATTGTTTTCATTCATATAAAAAAATAGAAAAAACAACAGAAAACACATTTTGTCTACAAGTTAGACAGCAATTTTTAATATGTCAACAAGACACAGCTAAATGTTACATAGAACGGAATTCATGTGTAACATATACAAAGAATCACAAGAAACACCCCCCCCCATGCAAAAAAACACGTCAAAACATTATTTAGAAGGCATATCTATTTTTTTTAGTTTACTTACATATATACAACTTTCTATTTTTATTAATAACCTAAGAATTTTTTTTTCCAGAACAATTCACCTGCAATATTAGATACCAACAACACTTTATATTACATAACATCACATCAATGATACTCAACAGTAGAAATTGCCATCGGGCCCTTTCAAACGTAAACGAATAGAGCAAAAAAAAAAATTGAGCCAATAGTTGAGAACACAAAAACTATTTCTCTTTCCAATTTATTCAACAATTTCAGCTTAAAAAAATAGAAAAATCAAACAAGCAAAAAAAAAAAAATTTGTGAGCTACAAAATTTATTATTTTCTAGACCAAAAACATTGTAGATTTTTTTTTATATAAAAAAACCTACAACCTTTCTAAGTAGCGTACAGTAAGGTCTATACTTAGCATTTTCAAAATCAATTCTGTTTGAAGTTTTTTTCCTCATTCAATAGCTAAAATCGATGTCTAAGACCTAAAAGTAGATAAAAAAAACTTTCAAAAAAAAAAAAAAGAAAAATATATATTTCGAAGCCTATAGAAAATTGAAAGTTATTCTACACCTAAGAGGCTAAATATATAGACAGGCAATTAGAAATCGGGACAAACAGACGTTGGCTCCGCCCTTTTTATGACGACCGGCAACTTCTAATTGGTTGCTTATGTAGTCTGACGTCACATGCTCCGCCCTTTTCAACGTCGAACCACACAACAAACCAATTAGAAGTTGCCGGTCGTGATAAAAAGGGCGGAGCCAACTTCTGCTCGTCCTGATTTCTAATTGCCTGTCTTTGAGGGTCTTCTTTGTAAAATACAACATGTTACCCTCAGTTTGAATAATTCTAGCTAAATACATCCTGATACTACTAAATATGGATACCTTGAGCGACATCTGAGTCTGCCGCCCTTGCATACATCACTTGATGTTCAAAGAATATAAACTCAAGATCAAGAACCAAGTTTCTTTCTTGAATTCTTCAATTGTCTAGACACAAGACAAATAAGACATTTGCATTCCACAGGTTGTTAGATTATAACATTTTGCATTATTTATTTTTCTATTATGCGAATAAGTATGCTTTTTTACAAAAATGAATAATATACATGTGGAGTATCTGTAAAAACATTCGAATTTCAACATTTTGAAAGAAAGAAATAAAAGATTAATATTTAAATTGATGAAATACCATTTTACAAAAGTCATTCTTTTACTTTTGAAATTTTTTTAAAAATTGTCTCAGATATCTAAGTAATGAAGAATTAATAAAAAATGACGTAACTTTTTTTTGTTCTTTAAAAAACGGTCAATGCCTAAAAATATCACATGTTTCGCAATACAGAAACAGAAACACGTTTATAAAAAAAAAACATTTGCAAGGTGAGCTAAAGTGAACATGAAATAAATGACATATCCTCTCACATAAGATTACATTAAGATTGCCAATCTCTTATCTTGATTCTATTTTATCCAAGGTGTTTCTTTTTCGATTTCAAGTGACCCTAGAGTTTCTAAACTTCATAAAAAAAAATCTTCCTTTAGCTTATTTTGTGTATCTCCTATGTTTATGTTTTATATATATAAAAATAAACTGATTCTGGGTATGAGTTGCATCCTCCTTTTGCGAGAAAAAAAAAATCCTGTTGCAACCTCGTACTTGCTCTGAGTAATCATGAGGAGAAATGTCTTCAACCTCAATTAAAATTAATTGATAATAATTGTTTCTAACAAAATTTGTTAGAAAAAAAATGTTATGAATTACGATAAAAGTTTATTAAAATTGCAAACAAAAAAAGTTTATCCATTAAAAACCACAAATCACTCATTTTCTAATAAAACGCAGCTTGTTATCAATCAAGTATTACACATGAAAGTGTGGGTAGAATAAAAAATAAGACCGCGTCAAAGGGGGGGGGGGGAGTGGGGCCACAACGCTATTGTCTGTAACTTTTCAAGATACCTAAACTCATCTTTTATTAAGTTCTCGAAAACAGAAAAATAAAAAAAACCTCTTGAAAAAAATATTTCCTGTCTTTCTTTCGCGCGACCATAAAAATCAATTTAAACTCGAGGGTTACTAGAATAAAAGAAATATAATTATTATAAATTTTTGGAGTTGGTAAAATTGGATCACCATTTTTTATAACTAGCAAATTTTAAAAGAAATTGTGGAAAGATCTATATAATTAATGTATGTAAAACATTAAAAAAATGTGTTAATCTTGTTTACAAACATACGGATAACCTCTATTATTTCATTGTGAAATTTACTTTTTAATAATGTCAAGTAAAATTTTAAATCTAAAAATTTAATGGAAATATACATAAACATGTTTTTTAATTTATTTTGTCAGAATCACACAAGCTTGAAAACTACATGTTTTAATTTTTTTAAAAAATATTACGTATACCAAAAAAATATTATAGGTGTTTCTTAAAGAGTCATTTCAAAATACGAAAACTGAAAGAAAACATATACACCTACAATTATGTCTTAAATAAATTTATAAATTAATATAAAATGTGAGAATGCATGTGTATAACGACGTGAATGTTAAATTATTTGTTGAAAGTTGCATTAATTTAGAAGATGTTCTATTTTTCATCATCACATCTACTAGAGCACTTTTTCAGGATCACCATTATTCTTATGTAATTTACAAAGCTAAATACGATGCGCTCTGCAACCCATTTAGCACATCTCTCCCCCAATTCTCTTGTCTAGAAGGTCACAAGGTTAGATATACAATAAACTGTCACACTACGCACTGTTCTGTGCACTTTATATAAGTAAAAATGTTCGAATACTTTTAGTTGTGTCTAACTGCCAATTGAACAGGTAATTCGAGATCAGGACGAACAGAAGTTGGCTCTGCCCTTTTTATAACGACCGGCAACTTCTAATTGGTTTGTTGCGTGGTTCGACGTTGAGAAGTCCGGAGCATGTGACGTCAAACTACATAATAATAACCAACCAATTAGAAGTGGCGTTCGTCATAAAAAGGGCGGAGCCAACTTCTATTCGTCCCGATTTCTAATTGCCTGTCCGATTGATATTTATAAATTAGTTTATACATTTTATGTAACAAATCATTCACGAAAACATTCATCATTTAATTGACACAAAGATGCAAGTCAAAATTGTAGCTGTATAACAGGCTTAAGAAGAAGAAATTGAAAATGTTTCAGAAATATAAAGATAATTTTCATTTTAATATTTTTAAAATGAAGCGTTTCATATGAATTTCAACATTCACATTGTTGATTCCCGATTTTCACTTCGAGCGTGGCCACAAATAAAAAAAAAAAATATATATTCTAACCAATGTCCATATTATACAGTATAAAAATTGGGTCATTTTCAAACTTTATTGTTAAAGATATGAACATGAAAATAGCCTTATGTGATTTAGTTTCTCTTCTAATTTGTTAAAACACGTTGAAGTTGATTTTAAATTTGTTTTCAAATTGGAGAGAATATGCAGAGTTCCAAAAGTCTAAAAGTCTCAATATACCAAAGGAAACAACAACAAGATAGCAGAAGAAAAGTCTAGAAACATTAACCAGATCTTAACACCATGAAATATATGCAAAAATCTAACCACATCATTGCCACAATGTGTAATAAAAACTTAATTGTGGCCCAACATGCAATAGAGAGAAGAATAATAATATATGTAAAATAATAACATTAAAAATTCCCATAGGCTCCAAGACCCATTCCCTTTGTACGCTCGTATAATATATATATATATATATATATATATATATATATATATATATATATATATATATATATATATATATATATATATATATATATATGAAAATGCTAATACATATATGCAGTTCATACATTTTATTCTAAACTAATTGTAGCCCAATATGCAATTCGTTTAGAAAATAAGCTTCAGGTATTGCAAAGATATTGCAAAAAAAAGATGCCATTATCCATAAATATTAAGTTAAAATTGATGTGGAATGGCATGAGTATTATAATAAAAATGTTAATTGTATTCCCATTGTGATGGGCACCAACAGATCAATGGGTCAGAACGGTCAAACCTGGGGTCAATATATTGAGAAGAAAGGTAATTTGAACGTTTGACACCCTTTTGTGGTTTGTGTGACGTTGCTGGCCCTTCGGCGCCACCGTTTCGACTCCTCTGTTGTTGGTGTCGAGTCGATGGTGCCGGTGCCGACTCTGTTGTCGGCTGTGGGCCAGCCTCTGTTCCTCTGGGGTTTGACTTTACCGGGCGCGACATTTACTTGCCTGGCCTGGTAACGGCCCACAAAAAGACCGTCTCTTCCTAGGAATCTTCAGTATAGTGCTTGACGATTCTGATGTGGCTTCAGTCCTTCTGTTTGTTCGAGTCCCTAGAGGCTCCAGGCGGAGGGACTCAGGTATTATCTGAGTGCCTTCCGCTGGATATTCCGTTATTTTCGGAGTGCTAAACTCAAAACAATTCAAGGTACAACACACACCAATTCTCATAGATAAAATAAAATATTAAAACTCTTTACTGCGATCTGTTGTACATTTACATAAACTTTACTGTTTAACTTTCTGACTGTGTAGTTCGAACTTGCTCGTTTGAACTCTACACTCTGACTTTCACTCTCAGTGCCAAAACTCTTGACTGTCCTCACACTCAAGTCTCAAGCTCACTTGCCCGGTCTCCTGGGAGGGGCAACTGTCACCTCAGGGCTCAATGATTGACCAACTGGGCCAATCATTGCCCTGGGCAGGGAATATTACCTTAAAAGGAAAGGTATTTTTGGGACTCTATTCCCAATTTCTCATGGTCGGACTGGGTTCCACGAATTCACTTAGAATTCGGGCCACCCAAGTCTGAACATCTGTGCACCAAGGGGTGCCATACTGTCAAGACGGAATTTTGACTAAAGTGTTTCACCTTCTGTTTCTACAGGGTGTCACATTTGATAAGAACTCCATTTTAGCTTTTCGACTTCCAGATGTTTACATTACGATGGCTTTGTTGTAGAATGTGGGATGTAGAATATGAACATAAACTTTAATGGAGTAGCAGCAATATATTCAAATTTTGTTAAGGTGCATCCACACTATGCCGATCAGCTTAAAACGACATTGCCGCTCGACGTCCACACTACTGGGCGGGCGGTGAGTGGTTGAACTAGGCTTGTCACCTGTGGAGGAAAGTCCTCCATGTGGAAGAAATGTCCTCCACAAAAAAGGAAAGGTTCCAAGCCTATAGTGAACTGTGAAAATGTACAACAAATAAGACGTTCTCGCAGCCTCAGCTGCTGCTTTAGTTATTTTAAAGGCGCATTCACACTAGGCTGGTTTACAAGCCGCTGGTTGCTGCTGGCTATTAGCAGCAACAGCAAGCAGCGGCTGCTTTGGGTTCACATTTCTCCAGTCACTGCTGGTATTTGCAGTGCAAGTCATCCAATCACCGTCGTGCAAAAACACAAACTCTAATAACAACCAATCCAAGCAGTGGAGTTACACACTGGTAGTAGCAGGAATGGAGTCAAATGACCAGCTAGTAGCTGCTATAGTTGGACATGTTCAACTTCACCAGCCGCTGTTAAAATCACTAGCGTGCTGGAGAAAGCAGCTGCTGGTAGCGGTTCACACTATGCTGCGAGCTGGCTACAACCAACAAGCAGCAACCAGCCTAGTGTGAATGCGCCATAAGCGACTTACAACTGACTTGCGACCACAATTGAACACAAAACCGCAGTATGCAGTTTGGCTTGACATCCTTTGATGCATTCAATTTCCATTTGGCAAGCCGATCGTCCTGTTGGCAATGCCAACTGACATCTCCCCACGTATTCCACATTTCTGAGCAGCAATGCAGATCTGCATAGTGTGGCCGTACCTTTAGAAACAATAGTCAGGTGCCAGTGATTTGTGTTAGTCTTTTCAGTGATATCAGTCAGTTTTTTAAGTCACGTTAGTTAAAATATGAAATGAAATTTCTGTTAATATTTTCAATTTCCACTTCATTTCAAATGATAGGGACTTCTAAAACGACGTTCGGGGACGTTCTAAAAGCCATCATTTCAGAAGGTTTTGTTGAGTTCTAGGAAGACCTTAATTTAATTAACCAGGATTTTTTTTTATTGATTGTAACTTGGTTGCCACGCCATCTAGTAGCATCGTTTAAATTAACTAGAAGGGTTTTCTTTGAATCCTTAGAAATCTCATAGTCAATCTTATATTTTTGGACCGCAAATATCACACAAAAGTTCAAACGGGCCACTTTACTCAGTTTCTTTCCTTAAGCTGGCCAGTGTTCGCGAGATCCAAACTATATTTTTAAACAGAAACTGAGACGCCCAAGTCGTCAATGTAAACTCGCCTCCTTGTGAAAAAAATGCAGTATTTCAAGAAATTTTCTCAGTAAACTTTGGCGGGATACAAATATTTCCAGGCGGGCCATCAGTAGCCCTTTGCCCATTGGTTGGCCACCCGGGTCTTAGAACAATGTTATAATTATAATGTGATATTGAAATTGTTGTTGTGTTTATATCAATAGGGTTTTATATTTTCTGGTTTTGACAATGCATTTTCTATGCTGCACTTGGACTCTTGTCCCTCTGCCATAGGCCTTTATGGCTGCTTGCAGAGTAATTTTTCAAATTAAAAAAAAATCACAGAAAATTAAAAGGCCTGTTTTTACTGAGTAAACACAAACATGGGTTTTCCTATGTTGGAATTTTATTCTAAGGGTTTTAATCTTTAAATCATTTTGAACACAAACTTCATACCGCCCGCCACAATAACGTTTTTAGCGTCACTGTGCAAAAGAAGAGATTTTAAAATGAAACACGACTAAACTTAATACTATAGCTGCTGGCATATAAATCCATTCAAAATTAAAACAGACTCCAAATTAGAAGAGAAAAAAAAAGTCATCTAGTGTTTTGAAAATGACATGATTCTCATCAAATAACACAACTAAAAAAAGAATACGATTATTTCTCAAGCTGAAAATCTTTATATATTTTTTTTGTTCATCAAAGAAAAATAAATCCTCCTCCCTCCCTCCCCCCCCCCCCCCCCCCCCCCCCGAAGACAAGCATTAGACAAAAGTGGGCAAATTTAATTTAGTTGCAAAGCAATCAAATGAAACTTTGCTGCCAATAATGACACATCCACAGTTTCTCTCCCTCGTTTTATCACTCCCAAAGAAGTTCCAGTCTCTTTATTTTTTTCTTTTCTCCTTCTTCGTCTTATTCCACGAACACTATTGTTTTTTTTTGTCTTTATATAAAAAAATATATGGCTTAGGGTAGCCATTATCCACACAACACACAAAACCAGATTAAACAGAGCAATCAACCTTTAATCAATTGGAAAGGGGGAGAGGGAGAGGGGTGAGATGTTCAATGTGAACATACAGAAATGTTACTATCAATATCCACGTTGTATGCTTTTAATATCCTTCTCCTCTTCAAGAAACCAAGGCCAAGATTCAGAAAGGAAACTTGGCACTTGAAATTCAACATGAACCCTCTGAACAGTGTTCCATCACAGAAAAATTCCTATTTATTGGGTAACACTGAGCAGGGCTTTTTTTGGATCCCTACTCAGACGATTTACACAGTATGTTGAAGTTGAAGAATTCAGTTTTCTTCTCGGATTTGGGCCTAAAATCATTAACTACAATGTAGGCAGAAATCTATTTTCTTTATTTTCAGACATTTTTATCATTGTTCTCAATACAACTTTCGCCTCCATTGTCTTATGATTTCAACTTGAAAGTTCCAAAATATTACTCACTTTGTGAAAAACTTGAAGATGTTTAAGAAACTAAAAGAGCGCGTAAATAAATCACCTCAGTGCATTTTCATGTCTTAATCTTTAAAAATAAAATTTTTATGGCAATTTTGAAACCATTAAACATTTAGTTGTTTAACTTACCTTGTTTTGGAACAACTTTAAATATAAAAAGATAATGGAGGATTTCAACATATAATATCAACATATATGACAACAGATATGACTCTCATTCTTCTAATTTTTCCAGACCTAATCAAGAAGAAAACTTAGCACTTAAAATTTAATTCGAACCTTCAGAAACTCCAGAAACCCTCCAACCCTGTTGGAGTAAACGTAAAAGCGCTAAGTTTCCTAGTTGAATTTGGGCCTAAAATTCTTAAAATTTCTTTTTAATGTTGCTTCTAAAACAGAAGAGCAACCGGAGTTATTTATATTTGTATGTCCTTGCTAATTTGCATATTTTGCAATGGCTACTCATAGAAAACATATTTAAAATGAATTTAAATTTCCCGTAAGATTTTCTGCTTTATTCGGCTTAACAAAAGTAGACATATTTCATGGAAACTACAACATGTCCTAGTTGATGTTCAAGCTGAGAAAACAAAAACGGCCAAATGAGAGCTACAAATCGGCCATCCATGGCCATATACTGACGTGCACATGGTATTTAGCATAATTTCATGAAGATATAATTTTTTTTCGTGGCTAGTGTACCATATGTTAACCATATGGTTTTCAGCGAGCATCTGAGCATTTTCTACCAAATCTTTATTGATTTTTTTAAAAAGAATTTGTTGGCTTTTTCTTCTATAAGCCAAAATAATTAAATACTAAAATTCAAACGATTTTTATAAATAGTATTTTTTTATTTATAATAACCAAAATAATTTCTTTAAGAAAAACATATAAAAGTACCTCCAATTATCCTATTACCCATATATACGAGCTATTGAGCTCTTTAGATTATAAATACGAAAATTTGCTATGTTCATAATGAAAGCAATAAAAAAAAATTGAGGTCAGCCCCTGTAATATGGCAATCACTGCATACAAAACTGCCAAAGGAAGCTTCAAAATTGTGTTTTAACGTTGAAAATAAACTTAGTGCACATCATTATAATTACTACACAAAGCAGATAAGTAATCTTTAAACCTCCCAATTAAAATGCAAGCGCAACAAACAATTTTCATCGGTCTTTTCAATACATATGCAACAGTCTTAAATACAGGGTGTTATAGATACATTTATATGTATAGATAGAATTCCATTATCACTGTATTTTAGAGAATTATTATTTGAACAAAAACCACGGTCAAATAATAAATAAACGTACCAATCACGGCTCAAAATCATTCTTTCACTTTAACACATCATTACAATCATACTATGATATGATAGGAAATTGTCTTATCTAGTTCATAACCTACTAGCAGTGACAAAAGCAAACTACAAAATATTATTATGTCAAATATTGTCATACGACTGCGAATGACTTTTGTAAAACAAAATGCTAGCGCGCAAGGAGTAACATCATAAGGTGTGACTGTCACAATTTTATGATTTTCTCTTTAATGAGGATGAACCACATAATACTATTTTGATGCTGATATTATTATTATAAGGAACCACATCTATCTTATCTCTCTGGAACGCTTTGAAGAGGAACTCTATGCCGTTAGATGGCGTTTGCAACGGCAATAACGCTCTGAAGTTGTGTCAGTGGTAACTATTATAATCTTTCACCGCCTAGATGGTGGTGTGCATCTGTTACGTTTTAGGACAGGCAACATCCACTATTCGTAGGGAGGTTTCCAATATTCCAAAACCCCCGTCTTATGATGGACATGCTTCTTCTACTTTTTAATAAAAAGCGATGCTTACCAGACGATTTTTTTCAATTTTTGTTGTTTAAAAGTTTATTTTAAAATATATCAACATGAAAATACTATTAAATGATTCAGCTACTGTTCTAGTTTTTAAACCAAGTTCTTTCTAGATAGTTTTTTTTCTAGTAAATATTGCTGCTGAAAAGCAAAGTAATCAGAAGTTGAATTATCAGCTGTGTTCATCAAAGTAAAATGAGTTTTGTTCCATTGTTCTCTTTTTCATTTGCATATTTTGCACCTGACTCCCCTTTCTTTCTTCAAAATATTTAAAAAAAATGCCCTAAAGTTACAGTAGTTTCATACTTTGCTCAAACCAAACTTTGATGAAAATGTTAGAAAGGAGAAGTAATTAAGAGTGAATGGAGGGCGGAGGGAGGAGATGATACATTCCAAAAACACACACAAACACACTACCTAAAAGATCTACACTATAGACATTTACCACATCCTGTATTTATAGATAAAAAGAAAATATTATCTATGGTGAGTAGTTCTATGGCACAACAATTAAAATCAAGAGGCCATAAGTAAAAAAAAAACTTTTCAAGAGGTGAATTTGAAGCACAAGTATAATACGGACAAGTACTTTAATAAAAGACCAATTTTGATTTTCCTTTTCTTCTCTTTTCCTTTTCTAGACAATTTTTCCATCATAATAATCTCAAAATTATACCATGCAAAATGATGATGATGAGGATGATGGTAATAATTATGTGACAACATCAAAATTTGATGCACAAAATAAGAAAAGAACGAGGCCAAAAAAAAAGTAATTTACTGTCACAATTTAATAACTCAGAGTATTGCATATAAACTAGAAATATGAAGATCCATGTTGTTTTACAGGTACACACACACACACACACATATATACTCGTAAGATTATCAAGTATCATCATTATTATGTAAATTATTACACAAACAAATACTGTCATCTATCTATGTTCGATATGCTTCAAAGATATACTTGTGTATATGGGTGCGAATGGCAACCATGATTAATTATACTAAAGGGAAATCTTTGTGGCTCATTGTACATAGGAGACTTATAAGTGTAGAAGTGTCTGTGTGTGTGTGGCGATAACAATAGAAATTACTGTTAAAAAAAGACAAAGAAAAAAAAAATTCCTGATAGAGAAATACAGGATGTCTTGAAAAAAGAAAGCGTTTTGCATCCGTTTTGAGAATGATGGCAAAGTTACAAATATAAAACAGTACAAAGCTTGTTTCAGAAGCAATGAAAATGAATTTAGTTTAAAATTTGTTATTTAACTTAAATTCAATTTAATGTGATCACTTTCAAAATATGTACCTTTAGGACACACACACACACACACACACTGTTCTCTCAGTTTTTCTATCATTTCTAGTAACAACTCTGGAAGTGTTTTTTTTCCTGTTAGTTTGTTCAGAACTTGGGTCGCGCTTTCTGAATGCTGTCTATGGTCCCATGATGATGACCTTTTAACTTATTTTTAATCTTTCGAGGAGAGGAAGAAGTTTGCACATCCATCCATCATACAGTTCTGATCTGTCTCCGTGCAATTTCTAATTATTCCCAAATATTAAAAATCACTTAAAAGGTCATCAATTGCTAGACGATAGACAACATCCAGAAAGCAAGACGCTAGTTCTGAACACTCTTAACGAAAAAAAAAATTCCAGATTTGTTTCCAGGAATGTCAGACCCACTGAAAACAATGTGTACCTTACTTTGAAAGAGATCACATACAAATGTAGTTAAGTTCAATAACAAATTTTAAAATCAATTATTTTCATTACTTCTGATACAAGCCTAATATATTTTTTTCATTTTATTTTAAGATAGTCAGCATAATAACATAATTAAACTTTTTTTTTGCAAATTTTGCTATTTTTTTATCAATTTATCGCTTTACTTTTATCTGAAAAAGAAAAATGCACCAACAGTTTTAAACTATTTCTTAATCCTGACAATTTCGAAACACTCTGTAAAACAGTGAATAATAAAATGAACATCAAGTTACCGAGCAAGCGGATAAAAAAAAGTAAATTTTTGTGCAAAAAAAAAACCCATCCCAGCCTTTTTTCCATCATTCCAGCATTCTCTCATGGGAAAAAAAGATGATGAACATTACAAACTGTGCCTTAAAATTTGCCAGGCAACGATTTGTTTGAATTTTAGGTGAGCCGCTTTACTAAAGACCTAACAGTGCCAACTATTCCCTTATATAAATTGATACCTATAAGGAGATCAATATTAAACACTTGCACATGTATGTGTAAAGCCACCCCCTTATAATACTATAGATACATCAAACATAGTATAAGAAAAACTAGCTGTCTAGAGATAGCAGCTAGATTCGTTCAGAATTCTAGAAGTATAAGCTGTAACTCGGATCCCCTAGTTAACAGCTATACTGTAGAACTTTTTTTCTGGTTAACTAGATCTACCAAATAGTATTAGTCATACCTTGCATTACATTATCTCTGAGAAAGACACCTCACTATAGCGCTTATAGCATTAGGGATCCCATTTGTCCCGATTTTCAGGCCTCTGTCCCAGTGCCCCGACAAATTTAATTTTAGATGCCCCGAAATTTCCTTGAACTATGTTTTAAAGTATTTTTTTTGTTGATAAATAATTTTCGTTATTGTTATCAAATATTTTGTTTTTCTTTTGGTGAAAATGACAAACATGTAAAAAAAAAGCGCGCAAAAGTTAAAATTTACATGAATATCTATGGCCACATCCTATGTGTGACCTAAACTAAATTATTTTTAATCAAATCAAATGACTTTATCCCCCTGAACAAGCCTACCATGACCTAACCTAACCTAACTTCATCTGGCCAACACTCACCCATATAGGTATGAATATTTCTTTTTAATATCTCAAAACATGGTTCTCAAAACTACAGCTACTTCTAATGTAAATTTGAGCAAATTAAGCTGCATTTCTCTGAAGAGCTTTATTTTCTTCCTGATATACAGGCCAACTAAAACAACTTGAGGCTACATCAAGTTAACAACACACATGAATTGATAATGCTTTCAACAAAAATAACCCCACTCTTTTTCACATTCCAAAAAACCGTGTTTTCTAAACCAGAAAACGCTCAGGAATGTCTATAATGTATGTTGTATAGAATTAATGAAATCGCTTCAGTGGCCCGACAATATGGCGTCACCAATGCTTAATCATGCCTCAATGAGTTTAGAGACTTAAATCAGACGTGAATTCATCAACTGAATCTTTTTTAAACACACTATCTTAAATAAAGTTTTGAAACAAAACAAAGTTGAATTTAAAGGCGTCTTATATTATTCCTATATTAAATACTGTAGCTATTGCAAAATATGCTAAACATAAGAAAACACAAGAACAGAATTTTAGCTAATAAGTAAAAATGGAACGTGTTTGATGCCTAGTCCAGCTAGTCCAGCTAGTTGGCGACTCATCTAAAAAAAGTTGTGGCAGGCATGTACAGTATTTACTGGCTGCAAAATTCTAAAATCTTTTGATTATGTCACCAAACATGCACACGTTTGAAATTTAAGTAGCTGTTAAATTTTTGAAAACGTAAATTTACACTTCAGAGGCACGAGACGCTCTCGAGGGCCACCCAATTTTTAGAAGTTCCCGAGGGCTTCACAGTTTCAATATGCTTAGGGGGATTCTTCTTTTTGAGAAGTTCCCGGGGTACACAGTTTCGAGAGGTTCACGAGAGCCTTCCAGTTTAGAAAGGCTTCTGGAGGCCTCGCAGTTTCGAGAAAATCCCGGCATCTTCACAATTTTGAGAGTTTCCTGCCGGCTAGTTTGTTGAATAACTTTTTTAATTTTCAAATCATAGCCTATATTTCAACTTTTGCACACATTTTATGTTGTTAACAACAAAATTGAATTACAAAAGTGCAGGTGTTATAGTTTTCGAAATACGTATCCTTAAATATAACTCATCTTACATACACTACCCAGCACTGTATAATAAGTGAAGGTTTGGCACTCTAGACAGAACCTAGAAAGACGCGCAGGTGGCATTTGCTGCCTTGCTGCCCAGACCAGTATATGCCTGCGTTGTGGGAACAAATGCCAGGCCTTCACACAATGTTATAAATAATTTTAAAAAACTATAAAAAATATTATATTATTATTCATTTAAAATATCACGTAAATTCAAATCAAGTAGTTTAATTGTTGAAATCAATCAAATCGGCTTCAGTACATTGCTATTCACTATTCATGGAGATTTTTATTTTAATTTTTTTTTGTAATTTACGTTGTATTTAATTTTGCAAATCAATTTTGGATTTTGGATTTTACTTAAGTTAGTTACTTTATGAAATTAATTCTGATAAATTCAATATCTCTCCTCGTAAGAAAAACAGGTTTAGTTAAGCTTTGCTTGTTGCCTAAAACTAAAATATGATTTTAGTTAAAAGCAAAAAAAAGGTTGCTAAGGCCTTCCAAAATTACTGACACAACGTAAATATGCATCGTGCATCAAAATGGAATATTGGATAAAACTTATACTGAATTGAGGCCAAATTACTTTTCTTAGAGAAGATGAAAAAGAAGAAAAATAAGATGGCTTCAAACTTGCATTGAAGTTTAATCAATTTGTTTGGAGAGTAAATTTGAATTGAAATTGTCTGTCATCTCAGATTAAAGAAGAATAGTGAACTACAACTGACAAAATAGAAAAGAAAAGTAGTTCAACAATTCATTTGATGAAGAAAGAAAATTAGAAATATTTAAGAGCTAAAAGAACTCTAAAAAAAACTTGATTAAAATATACCTAGTAACATATTTCTAAAGAAGAAAAAAAAAAGAAGAAAAAATTTTCTAAAAGTTGCTGCATTTGCAGAAATCTAAACCATTTCTTTGCTCCTAATTTTTCTTTTTGCCAAATACTAAAAAAAGTCAAAAGTGACAAGAATACATGATATAAGAAAAAAAGTAGCAAGATAAAAAAGAAACGTTGAGTGGATCATAAAAAAAGTAAGATTGAAGAAAAAAAAAAGGAAGTGAAAGAAACATTCCCAATCTTGATACGAATATTCTTAAAGTTTTTGTATCATTAGGTGTGACAAAAAAAAAAAGAGAGAAAAAAATGATGAAATTTCTAAAATGAAGCTTCAAGCTAGAAAGGAGCTTCATCAAGCGTTTGAGAAAACTAAATAAATCTTACGTCTAAGAACCATATTCAAAAGATTTTAATACATAGATATAACAGAGAAAATTTGCTAAATTGCGCACTGAAAATATTTACTATGTTAATAAATGCCTACAAGTAACTTTCAAAATTGACATGATTATGTAGGTCTAATAACGTTGAATACTTTTCTTGTTTAGTGATAAACAAGAAAAATGAATTTTTTTTTTGAATGATTGTATTTTTTTGTTATGATATTCTTTGAAAATAAACTTATGCCATAAAAATTGGCATTTCTAAAATAGCTCTCAGTTATGAGATTAACTTGTTGAAAAATTTAAACACATGCTCATGTATAAGTAACAGCACTAGCTTTTTTGTTTCGTGGTCAGAAGTGTTAGAAGTAGTCAGAAGTGGTCAGGCGAAAGTAGTAACTAGCTGATTTTTACACATCAAGGCAAAAAAAAACTTCGGTGCCCGGGGTATCCAGGAGCACCTACAGATTGTTTCATGAAGAGGGCAAAGTGAAGGCCTTGCTAAAGCTCAATGAAACACTCAGAAATGATAGTTTTTGGAAGTTTTTTTTTTTCCGAAAACTGCAGTTTCAGAGTGAAAAATGTGAGTGCTCTGAAATAATGTTTTAACATTATTTCAGAGTATTTAGAAATGAAAATCTTTGAAATACAATGGGGAATATAGCATAGGCGTAAATTTGGATTGAAAAGTGGGATGGCAAGAGTAGGGAGACCAAGAACAAAAAAGACCTAGTATTGCATTGCATTTTTGGAAGGATTGAACTGTTAAGGGCATTAAAATGCTTTATGCTGGCCATGCAGCATGAACAGGAACAGATAAATTGGTGACAAATGTGTGAACTTGTATCCTGTTTTTATTACAAAATTTAGAAATATTTTTTTTTAAAAAAAGAGGGCCCAACAGACTTCCGAGGACCATAAAACCCATAAAATCAAAAAAGTAAAAACTGTCAAAAAATGAAAAGTCTTCTAGATGCCCTGAAAAGCACAGTCAATATAGGAAATGCAACATTGCAGCGGTCAGGGTGACCATGTACAAACAGCAGAATTGGGATTAAATCCCAATTAAATTTTACCTAGACATGTCTTTCCACTTGCACTGCGACCTACACCTTCACCGCAATGATCGCGGTATGTTTCAACCCTAAGACTCCTGGCTCCTTACTGCGTTTATATGGAAGCACTTCATAGATAACAACGGTAGCTTTCCCTACTTTCAATTGTTTGTTTTTTCTCTTTACTAGATGATTCTGTCAAGTATGTGCATATTGTGCAAGGTATCTATAGCAGAAACCAACGCACAGCATTTGTCCATCACCTAGAAATTTGCATAGATATGAAGAGTGCTTCAAATGTATAAATTTTAGTTCTTAAGAAATTATAACTAGTTAACAGCTGCATCTAATTAATACTAGGCCTAAAAACCCACATCTCTTTCCGTTCTTGAGTTGTTTCACCCAGAACCATTTTGCTTCCATTCATCCATCCAAAATCTGTCCTGTCATATATGCAGTACATAAGACCTTTGTTGCTTTTGAAACAAAAGTCTAAAAAACCATTTACCATAGGAAGCAAGGGTGGCATTCACCTAAGGTGCAACGTGGGTAATGCATCCTAACTGACACATAAATGGCTACATGTTTTCTATATATGCAACTGTTTCTAGAAACTGAAATCATGTTAAAGAAACCTTAATATTCACATTCATCAGATGAAACTGAAAAAAATTATGTATATTTGTTGTTTCCAACATTATTTTGCTTTTGATCAAATATGCTAGAGGGATTTAATTTTAAAAAGCTGAAGCCATTTGGTCCCCATAATGTTAATTAAATTAATAGACACGTAATCTGATTAAATGTTATTGAAGCTAAACTACCGAACTATATGATTAGGTTTTTAGAGCTGGACTATATAATCAAGAAAAGAGTTCCCCAACTGTGTCGCATTGCAGCAGAAGCAGCAACACAAAGTAAAATTAAAAAAGTCAGGTATCCAAATTATGAAGAGAGCAATGAAGTAAGTCTTTAGGGAAACATCAAACTGGATTTAACTTCTCAAATTAGTAACATGTGATCAACTAAGATCAGTATAATTTACAGTACCGGTGAGAATTATAAAGAAAAATCATGATAGCATCAAATTTCATTGCCATGTAATTGGTGGACATCATCATTGAGTGTGTGTGTGTGTGTACATAACTATTACTAATTATTTTTTTTACATGTTTTGATTAAAGTACATTAACTTACACTAGGCTCTAGAGAATACCTCTTTTTTATTTATAAAATAAATCAAATATATCCTTTTTATTCCCCCCCCCACTCACACTTAGTATGTAAAGTGTTTGAAAAAAGTGGCACACAAAGCCTGATGAAAATTCTCTTGGGACAAATATGGCCCACGAGATGCAGTTTGCGGAACCACAGGACTAAACATGGATGATGATGATGAAAATTAACAACTGAAATCGTTAACCCAGTAAACTAAATTAAGTAAATTACATTTTGAGAACAAATTAAGTTACTGCACAAAGAATTGCATTGATCGCTGTTAAAAAAATAATTGATTTATACCCTAATTAGACTTCAGGCATTGTCTCTCAATTTAAATTAAGTTTCACCTCATGGAGGCAATTGAATAACCTTTATAATTTCCTGATGATCGATAATTTTTAAGCTAATTATAGTTATATTTTAGATACATATTTAAATATCTTCAAAACATGAATAACTTTGCACCATATCCAATTTTATATATAAAAAACGCCATTTTGAAAATACACAAAAAAATAACGTATTCAAAATAAATCAAAGAAAAAAAAAAGACAAGTCTAGTAGAATAAGAAGTACCCCCCCAAAAAAACAGAAAATCTATTGCTTGCAGCCCATCCTATATTTATTTTTTTTTCCTTCCAAAAATACGACATAAAAGAGACAGTTTTAAAAATGCATACTTGGAAAAATTGACATGGCGCCAAAAGAAAAAAAAATTTTAACCAAGAAAAGAAAGAAAAATGCTGAGAGAAAAAAAAAAAGATGTCATATGAAACTGTTTCATTTTTTGAATGAGTGAGAGATAAAGAAAGAAAAATGCAAACATACACTTCATGGTAGGTCTATGTACTGTACTATAGAAAAGTCCCTCTACTTTCGAGTCTTTCTGTTTGTTATCCCTCCTCCTCCTCCTCCTCTTGTCCCCATGGTAACAATGCAGCTATTTGTGTATGACCTGCTGGTCTCTTCCATATATTCTCTGCAAACACCTTAATTGCTTTCTTTTCTAAGCTGTTTGCAAAGTATCCACTCTCTCCTTCCATGAACTCATAGTGTACATTTCTCTAAAAAGCAGGGTGCGACTACATTTATACATAAAGTCCACAAAAAAAAAAGAAACAACTAAAATTCCGAACGACAAACAAGAAAAAAAAAACTTTTATAGCAAGAATTTCATTTATTTTTTAACAGTATGTAGCTCTAACATCATCTGATGGAAGAAGATTCATCACTGTGGGCATATATATACTATATATGTTGATGTAAAAGTATTCTTTTCATAATAAATTATTCATGTGTTTACAAAATATAAAGTCTGTCATAAGTTTGAAAATGTCAAACACATTTTCAAATGTGGAACTCGTGTCAACCATCTCTTATCTTTTCGTACAAGTTCTCCAAAAAAACAAACAAGATTCACTAATACCGGTACATCTAATTTTCAAACCATAGTCTACTTAAACCTCGTTACCACAAGTTCATATAACTTGTATTTTTTTTTCTTCAAAAAAGCTTGAAATTCGAATAAGGTTGAAGAAAAAACAAACAGGCCTCATATTACTATAGAAGTATAGAGAAGTGACTGACCAACTAGACCGAAATCATATTATGATATATCAAGTTTAAACCACAACAATGTTTGCTGACAAATGGAAATATTAAAAAAAAAATTTTGACAACACTATTTGTATTTTCAATATACCAAACACACAAACTATGCAATGTCAAATATGTTTTTCCAATAACATTTTCCTCTGTTATATGGCAGCAGCGTATTGTTGACATGTTACGAAAATTTATCACGATTTGTCAAATTAAATCAGAACTTATAGAAAATGTTCACAAAAGAGTATAGAGACACAAAAAAACATATGCAAACAACAACACTCATACTAGATTAATTCGAAAACATAATAAGAGCCCAGCACAGCACACATGTAGAACAGTGCAACACACATACAACAAACAGAACACACATGATGGCAAAATTTACCATAATATGAAGCCTTAGAGAAAATGTTAACAAGTTCACAACACGAGCAACCAAGCAGTACATTTATTCAATTGAATTGTGGACAACATGAACACAAAAAATGCACGAAGAATGGTGTATATTTCATACGTCAATGCTAAAAGGTGATAAATTGCAAAGTACTGAAGGTACACACACACATACTGTACAATAAAGAGATAGGCTCCATTTAGAAATCGCTCTTCTTGTCGAACCTTAAAAGTAGTCAAAAGTAGAGAATTGTACAAAACACACTATAGGTGCCATCAGCTTTAAAAAAACACACACAAACACACAATAAACCTAAAGGACAGTAGACCACCACCTTAAACGACATATATCTTTTAAATTTGTGCTTAACATTTTTCACAAGTCGTCTGTTGTTGTTGCTACTAATCGTCTGCTGTTACTCCATCAGAGATCGTTTATACTGTACAAAGCAAACACTACGGCATATGTAAGCAAAGTAATTTACAAACACAATGTAATTGATTTTCAAACGACTCCTACTAAACGCATACTGTACATACTAAACCTAAAACAATTTCCAAGAAAAAACTGCCACAGTGCAAGTAAAATGTATTGTGAAACTTTTGAAGGGTATTGGCAATCTTTTTAACACTAAATATACATGTATACTCATTGTTAAGAGCTAGGATTTTTATGCACTATCAAAGCAAATGTTTCTAAAAATATGTGACCCAAGACCCAGTTGTAAAGTACCAATCCCGCTTAGACCAATGAAGTATATGATGTATTATGATTGTGTTTTTTTTCCCAATCAAAACACTAGTTAGAAGAGGCTGGAACGCTAGTTGACAATGATTGATAGTAACCCGGCATCTAGCCTCTAACCAGACTTTTTATTAGAAAAAGCACAACTGCAGTTGCTTCTAATGATGATGATGACATCACAATTGGCACTTGGACCACGAATTGAAAAATATTTGTATGATATTGGATTAAAATCCGAGCCCTACTCATTATGATGCGACATTAGACATTAAAACAAGGTTTAAAACTGTAGTTTTAGAACTAAAAAAACATTTAAACTAGAAATCAAGAAAAAAACTTTTAGTCAAAACGTTTTATTATATAAAATTATATTATTTAGTTATTGACTATATATATAATAATTAATAATTAGTTCTTCTGAATCTGAATCTCATATTTAAACAATTTATTATTAAATTAATTTTAAAATTATACAAAAATGGCTGACATGTCGATTGCTATTGCAGACATCTTCAGAGGCAGAAAAGACTTCAACTTTTTATATTATATTTAGAATAGGTTATAGCAAAAGCTATCTGTCCACTTATATGTTACGTAATAAAATAAAATGACATGACTATTCAGAAGAAATAATTATTAATTATTATATAAAAATGTCACCTGGTATAAATAAGAGAAACTTGAAAAAATATATATCTACTAGTAGACTACCATGAAGACACTTTCTATAAGTAGATCTACTTGAATGAGTATCACTCGAGCTTTTCTACTAATTTCATTATCCTAATGCAGTAAAAATAAGAACAATGACCACTTTACAACAATCAAAAAGTTATTTTAACTTGCTCATCACTACAAGCTGTTCATAAATTTATCTGCCATTAACACTATACTTTGACCAAGTTTAGAGAGACCGGTTTCATTTTATAACAATATTAACTTATCATTTCAAACAAAAAGAGAAGAGAAAAGAAAAAAAAAAAAAAACAATCTAATCAAATTTACTTTAGCCAAAAAGTAAAGAAATTTTTGTCTACTTTAAGACTTCACATAAATCATTTACAGTCTTCTATCATTGTAATGATTCATAGTAAGAACAGCTTTTACAACTTAAGCCGCAAAGTTTATTGAAAAAAAAACCACACACACACACACACATACACTCACACCGACGCAGAAAGAATATATATAATATATAGATATCTTAAAAGTTATCCTTATATTATTGAAACGTTATATTGAACGTTAAGCCCAACTTTAATGGCAAACCACAGACCAACAACAAGACAAACAAAGAAGAAAACGAAATAGCCTTTTTCGAAGTGGACTGTTTGATGGATTTTAACAAAGCTTGAGGTATTACATAACTTTCTGTGGCCACTCTGATAACAAAAGTGTCGTGCAACTATATACAGTATATAGATCTATATGAATTGCAATACACATAAGGCCTAGTTGACATCACAAAGTATAATGCAGAAAAGAATGTAAAGTCACTCTTTACTGTACATGTACATGTACATGCGAAGACTGACAGTAAAAGTAGATAGAGGTACTAAACATATCATGAATGCAAGAAATTTAGAGCTTAGTTTCGTATTCTTAATCACTGTGTTCAGACTGCAAACAGAATTGAATACCGCATTAGTAAATGCGGCATTCAATCAGTATCAATTGACGCCACTATTGTGTACAGACGGCCACTTTCAATCTCGTGTTCAGGATATTTGTGAAAATAAACCACATATTATTTATATTCATGTTCAATGTTATGTTGAATTTGAGTTTTGTACTGAATCCACCTCAGGAGGTGGACTAGCTATTCCAGGATTAAACACTGGATTGGTCTGCGTTCAGACAACATACAGTATTGATTAGGATATTAAATACTGTATCAAGTGCCAAGTCTGTACACAGTAGATGATTGCTAAGTCAGAGTTAGGGCTAAATTCATCAACTTTTACTTGAAACTTCTCATGAAATGTTCGTGAGTTTAGCACTACTTAAGCACTAACTTAAGTTAGTAACAGAGTGTTCGGTTTTGGTGACAAATCGACTTTGTTTTGCATCATCAAAGTCTTGCAAAAGTCGCCTGTCTGCCAATGCCCTTAAGCAGCCAGTAATGATAATGGCAATGTTCATTTCCAAAACTGATAATAACTAGCCATTAAGAAGAGTTCGACCTAATTTTGTTGGTTAAGAATCCACCTTCTTTCTTATTACCACACTACAAAAACAAACGGAATTAGAAAAAAAAATCGAAATCAGAAACTACAAAACCAATTCGTAAATGTTTCCAAATTGGCACCAACCGCCAATTGTGTTACTCTCCCATGATACCATTAGGAACAATTGTCATATTGACTCTGGTGACGCATAAAAAAGATTAAAAATGGCCGTCATCATTTCTCCTACATATAATAAAAAATTCGAAAAGTTATTTTTTTTAACAGTGCCTATATTTTTTACGACCTACTCAAACTAAGATATTGTACAAAGAAGAAGAAACAATGTTCTTATATCTATTTGAAGAAGATAATTAAATTAGCAGAAACTGAATGCTGCAAAATGAAAATCGAACCAGACTTCTCTTTTTTTTAGTCTATAACAGCAGAGATTAAATTTCTTGTGATAATTTCTATGGAGCATGTACAACAGAAGTCGTATAAGAAGTGAAAATCTAAAAAAAATTAAAGGAATTTGAGACGAAAGAGAGAATACAAGCATAGAAAAGTTGGCAACAGTCACTCAATGGTGACATTAATGAGTTAGTTACAAGAAAAGACCAAAAAATTTGACAACAATATAAACATTATAATCAAAAATTGTAACTTTTTGTTTTCCATAATGTACAATGTGGCGCATGAATAGTTGAAAAAATCGTTCATGCATAGCCAAAGCCTCGTTTTCACGATGATAGCTTTCACGATAGTTGCTGTCATGACAGCAACCATCGCGAGAACTCTCATCGTGCAGACCACATGATAGTCACTATGGCATTGTCGGGATAGCACTAACACACTATCTCGTTTGACTAGATAGTTAATAGTACTATTTTGACAGTGATAGTAACTACAATGTATCATGATTACTACATGCATCACCGTGCATACAAAACTATCACAATAGTTGTCGAGTGACCACTTGTAGAGAAATTAGGCTTGCCACATGTGTAGGACAGTCCTCCCTTCGGAAGAAATGTCCTCCGGCCACGAACGGTCCTCCACGAACCTATTTAAGTTTTTATAAAATTCATTGTATGGAGGACATGTTTGCCTTCGTGGAGGACGGTCCTGGCCGGAGAACATTTCTTCCGAATGGAGGACTGTCCTCCACAGAGGAGAAAAGGTGGCGAGCCTAAGAGAAATATCCACTTTGAAGAAAAATTTGGCTTCTGGAGGAAGAGGCAAACACTGCTGGTGTGTTTTGTGCTGTCAAACATCACAGTCATGAAGCAACTATCACATTACTTCAAGACACCTAGACAGTTGCTATCGTGCGAGTGAACTATCGCAACTTTCATGACAGTTAAATATTATTTTAGTAAAAATTGAGCAGTAACCACAAGCCTGGACGAGGATATTGGTTACTGCTATTTTTATGCCCACTTTACAGCGACACTAAGTAATTCCGTATAACCAGGCTGCCTGGTTATACGGGAATAAGCGTTGATGTATGTCCTCCTATGGCTCCACACTCCATGCTAAACGTATATTCTCTTCTTTGCTTCAACACTTAGATGATACGAGCGTATATATATATCGACATAATATCTCTATTCCGCTAAATTAGGAGGCTTATCAAATGTCGATACACTTGACACTTTACACTTGACAACGGTTGCTTGTCTCAACGAAGCTCTGAATTTTGGTTACACTCTCGACATATACATATTTTAATTTTCTGACAATGCATTATTTCAGCTACACCAAGAACACATTGCAATTGTTACTGGGCTATTTTGGGGTTTTGACAATGCAATTCGCATGCTGCAATTGGACTTTTGTCCCTATGCCACATGCTTTCTTGGCTGCTTGCAAAGTAATCTTTCAAATTCAAATATTTACCACCAGCTACCAATTTTAGGTTGAACTATTTCGATAGAAATTCAATGTACTGGCAATCTAAACACTCAAAACAGTCAAAAAATGCAACCACCACACGAAGATTACAGACATGCAGATTAAATTTTATCAGACTAAATCGACTAATTAAGTCAACTGTATTATCGGTTATTTTATGGTGCCATTAAGAGCAAAAAGATGGTTTATATATATTGTCGGTTAAGAAGTGATACAAAGTAACTAACAAAATAAAAATTTTACAAGAAGAACCAAAAAACGTTATAATGCAAAGGTTTTGTTACACAATTTTTTTTTGCTAATAAAATTATTTGAACGTTTTTTTTTGGAGTCATAATTAATATAGTTATGTTACAAACGTGACATCACAAACAATTTTTTTTTCTAAATATTCGCAAAATCACACTAAATTGATTTGAACACCCTCTACCAGATGTCTCTACCAGTCAATATTTTCCAAAATAATTTTTTGTTTATTTCGCGACATTTTCCAAACGATACACTTCTTTTTTTCTGATTTTTTATGCCAAAACCTCAAAAGCACCAAAAATGTCAGTTACATGGACATGGTATCACTTCTTCAACGACGATATGGTCTATCTGTATTTGAGCAAGTTGACAAAAATTCTGAATTAGTCAACAAGGTTTTCAGTAGTCTGTAGACACCAAAAAAGTGTATAGGCCAACAAAAGCAGAAATAATGTATAATCACAAACGGTGCAATCGGAAACTTATGAACAAACTATTAATTGTGAAAAAACAAAAAACAGAAAGATACAATCCGGAAACATGTGGAAACATGCCAGAGGAACCAAAATCTCAAGAAAGCAAGCATTTAATTTACATACTTGCTTTCTCGAGATGGCAACATTCAGCATGGAGGTCAGAATGTAAAAAAAAATGTATATTTATGCAGACGTCCGTCCCGTTTGCAACATGGCCTCTTCATATGAGTCTTTCTATGACCTCAAATTTAAGAAGGAAATGGCAAAATAAAACACATCCGGAAATTCTTTTCTTTTAAAGAATTGTCTATAAGGTGAAGAAAGGGTGCATTCTTTTTTGAGTGATAGGAAACAAAGGGTTGTTGCAGGTGGGTCTGAATCTGACTGGATAGGGGTTACATCAGGGGTTCCTCAGGGTAGTGTGTTGGGTCCGCTTCTGTTTCTTTTATATATCAATGACCTCAGCAGTCAAGTTAGCAGCAATTGCCGGCTATTTGCAGATGACACAATAATTTATCATGAGGTTACCTCTGACAATGATTGCCATACAGTGGCGGATTTACCATTTTGCCGCCTATAGGCAGCAACTGAAAACACATGGCCTATACTGTCTTAAAGTAATAAAGTTAGTTTTGTATGCTTTTAACAATGGTAATGTCAACTGTTTTGTCGGAAGTGGTCATTCTGGCTCTTGTTACATCAATTACTCTTGCCAACCAAGTTATATTAGGCAGTTTATTGTTTTACAATACTTTTGTTTGTATCCAAAACGAATTTCCAAAAAAAAAAATTTACAATTTGCCGCCCCCAAAAATTTTCCACCCTAGGCAGCTGCCTACTCTGCCTATTGGTAAATCCGCCCCTGTTGCCATATTATTGATAGTGACTTGAAAGCAATAGAGGCATGGTGTTCTAAATGGCAACTTCAACTTAATAAGGGAAAATGTTGTGCAATGAGGGTAGCTAGGGGAAGGAATCCAATAATATTTCCATATAGAATAGGGGCCATTCCACTTAATAACGTAGATTCTTATAAATATTTGGGGGTAACGATTACAGCTAAACTTTCTTGGAAGCTGCATGTAGAACAGATTATTTCCAAGTCTATGCAGATGCTTAGGTTTAGTCAACGCATTCTAAGGTGGTCCCAGGGAGGTAAAATGTACAGCATATCAATCATTAGTACGTCCCCATCTAGAATACTGCAGCTCGGTGTGGAATCCCCACACTGAAGACTTAGCTCACTCTATAGAAATGGTCCAACGCAGGGCTGCTAGGTTTGTTTGTGGTAAATATGAATATGCCGACAGTGTAACTAAAATGCTTTCAGAGCTTGGTTGGGATAGTTTACTTGCAAGACGTTCAGATTTTAGTCTTAATATCTTTAATCGAATGCTAGAAGGCTCTTGCCCTAAACCTACTTCAAGTAAACTTTGCAGGGCATTATATTTGGGTAGGGGTGACCACTCTAACAAAGTTGGAGAGATTTTTGCACGAACAGATTCTTATTACTGGTCATTTGTCCATAGGGCGATTCGACAATGGACCTCGCTTGCTGGGGACTTTGTGCAGGAAAAACGTATTTTATGGGAGTCATAATTTTGTTTTGTTTTGACAATGCATATATTTGCAGCATTAAAAAATATTGAAATTGTTGTCGGGTTTATATCAGTAGGGTTTTATATTTTCTGGTTTTGACAATGCATTTTCTATGCTGCACTTGGACTCTTGTCCTTCTGCCATAGGCCTTTATGGCTGCTTGCAGAGTAATTTTTCAAATTCAAATTCAAATTCAAATTCAAAAAAATTCAAAATCCTCCAATATATAAGTTTACAGCACAAAGAAATAGCCTTTAGTTTCCGTTTACACCCAAAGACTCAATAAATAAACCATGTCATAGCTCTAACCCCCCCCCCCCCCCCCCCCCCCCCCAAAAAAAAAGGGGGAACAAAAAATCAGCTTTGGCTCCTGGGGAACCCTATTCAGTAGTCTCTTATTTAAAGTAAGAAAAGTTAAGTCGACCGAAGTTCTAATTACGTTTAGTTTTGTGGTAAGCAAAACGAACAACAACAACAACAACACATTTCTCCCCATCTTTGATGTTCTTATTGCTTTTTTAAGCATTCACCATCCATCATGCAAGATGTAACCGCATAAATTGATGGTGTGTCATATTGACAAATTAGCCGATGTAATGATTTCTAACAAAGGGGGATCTAAAAAAGCGAGAACAAAAGTTGCTCCTTCAGTTAGGAATATTAATGAGTTAGTAAACGAGAAGGGACAGTTGGAATTTTATCTCTATGTTAGCCCTGAAGAAGTTGCAAAACAAAATGAAAAAGCAAATGCATTTACGAGTAGCCTACATTAGGTAGATATGCTGCAATTACTGTAGATTCGATGTCAGAAAATCATGATTTAGAAGGAAGAGTAGTTGAATTACAGTAATTATCAACCTCAGAAGAAAAAAAAAACGTTTTCTCTAGTTATTGGATAGATTATTGTCATAATGTTTTTTATACACTTTTACTCTTTAAGAATGAAAAAAAAGTAATAATAATTTGAATTAAGGTGGCTGAATAGATATTTTGCTTTTGTTTTCCCGGTCAGCGCCAATGCAGTGGCTAATGCTATACTCCATAAATGTTTTTTTTTGTAAAATTTGGATTCCAAAACGTTAAGCGAACGTTTTTTTAGAAACAACATTACGAAAAAAAATTCAATTGTGTTCAAAACTAGAATGGTAGAAGATCATGCTAAAAGTTTTTTCATGGCAATATTTTAAAAAATAAACATTTTAAAGCAGTCTGAAAATGACCAGTTTTTTTCGGTTTTTCCATTCAAATTTCACGAAAACCTATTTCCGCCTTTTTAAACTGTCACAAAAGCTACTTCCGCCCTTTTCAAACTGTCATTAAAAGATTATATTTAAAAAAAAATGTTTATATTTGAAAAAAAAACTTTTAGCATTGTCACCAACGATTCTAGTTTCTAAAACACTTTATATGTTTGTGTAATGTTACTCCTGACAGACATTGGCTTTAAAAACGTAAATTTTCTCAAAACCGCAGCTGGGCGAAGAGACCTCCTATAAAACATAATAGCCACACAGGCGCGCGCCATCTCGGGCGACGAAAACAAAATAAATATCTTCAGCCACCTTAAATGTAGTTTCCTAATGTGGAGCTTAGCAGAGAGTAGTTATTTATACATGATGAGTTCAATCAAGACCGCAAGAAAATCGCCACTTGAATGGCGATTTCAATTGTCAATTGTGCGCATTCTATAACTTATACATACTGTATCTAGATAACATAGCGCAGAACTACTTAAAAAAAGCTTTCATTTTTAGCCTCAGAATAAACCTTAAGTGAAAAAATAACATTTAAAATGTTACAACTTGCAATTTTAATATTAAAAGCTAACATTTCATAAACAATGTTTAAACAGGAATATGAATAAACATAGATGATGATGATGATGATGATGTGACATATAAAGGCATTAAAAGCACGTACCTTTGCAAAAAAAAAAGTGAAAATGACAGAAAAAGTCTAAGCAATAAGAAACTGAAAGTGTTTTAGAAACTAATAAAATAAATGAACCCCTTTAAGTAGGCCTATATATTTTTTATGTTTTCAAACTCCGTAAAAAGTTTAATTTTGAAAATGTCATCGTGAAAACATTACGTGATTAGTTAGGAAAAAAATCCCACTGAACTTCACTTCGTAAGGCATTTACCAGAAGCGCCATATATCTTTGAGTGCAAAGGAAAACAGAATTTTGTATTTCTAATTCTATGTTCTGGTGGTTTTTCGGCATGTGTGATTCTTCCCTTGCTTTTTTAGTTTCTAAAGCGAGGCTCTCTCATGGGACCTTTTAGGTTCTCTCTTCCTACCTCCCTTAGTGCATGAATGTTCTGGGAAACCACACACCCTAGAATCGTGAAAATTAACCAGTATAAACATCTTTAGATGGGCTTCTTGTTGGTAGGCTACATTCGAATTTTTCATTTTCCTCCGTTTACCTCATTTTTTGTGAAAAATCATTAAATTTCACCAGAACCCCTAAACATATAAAGTTGGTAGCCAGGAAAGCTTGCTTTATTGCATCACGCTTTATTCAAAGAATAAATTAACCCACGTGAGTTATGGTAAAGGTCACCTTTGATCGCAAAATTTACATTTGTGGCAAAATTGGTTATGTCTTTGGCAGAGAAGGGAGAAGTCCTTCGTTCAAGTCCTGGCTGGACTTTTTGTGTATTAATTTTTTTCAACGCAAGGCGCAGGTTTATATCAAGCAAAGTATTTACTCGAAATGTATATTGCGAAATGTTCCCAATCTGAAATATTACGCAAGATTATCACACCCGTATAAGGCGAGCTTTAGTTCTAGCTTTATTATAATAATCGAAATTGTCAATATTTACTGTTTGCACAATTAATTTGTTTTTATATTTATTCGTTTATCTGTATTTATAAATGTAACTAATTGAGCATTCGAAATATTTTGCTAAAATATCCCGAAAAGCATTTTATTTACATTAAAAAAAGCTTTTTCTGTGGGTTGATTTATTTGATGGCATATGTCATACCCTATCTATACACTACATGTATATAGAAGATAGCTTTATGAAGTTTTTTTTTGGTAGTTTAATCCATCTATCTAGAAATAATTCCATAAACTAGATCACCGCTTTCAACGTTATTGTTTAAACGATGCCCCCAATACATCATATAATACAGTAATAATCGAACAGATGGTGATGCAACCCTCCCCCCCAACCGCTTTATTTCCAACGAAATGCATATTAATGAAGATCGAACAAGTCTTGGCATGTTTGTGGCATTTAGCCAATGAGAAAGGTCAACTGAAGCTAATGGTGAATGAAGATTAAATGGAGTGGGAGGATGGTAAAATCAAAGACTGTTTTATCCTCAAACCGCGCGCGCCTCCTTTGTTTATATTCTAGGAAGACTTAGAATTTTTTTTTTCAAGAAAAAAAAGCGTACCTCAGCTTATACAGAATGTTCCACAACTAAAGAACAAATCTATTATCAAAATATACCAAGTGGCACCCGTAAAACGCTTACTGTTTAAAAATGACTGTCTCAGAAACAATAACAGCTTTAATTTTCAAACTTAAGGTGGTTTTTTAACAGTGATGGGCGAAATTGTTTTCGGTATCGTCCGTTTCGTTATATTCCTACGAAATTATCGAGGTGAACTTGATGCATGTGTTTAACGCCCCTGTCGATATCGAGGTCATTTCAGGGACATACAGACAAAATCAATACAAAGTCAAAGAGCAACACCAAGTCAATAAGCAATACAAGTCAAAGATGAAAAAACACAAGGCAATTCTCAAGTACAAGTCATTATTTCAATATAAGGCGAAATGTAAAGCAGGACAACACAAACATTCCATGCCATCGCCAGGATTTTAACCTGTTACCACACTGGCTCTACGAGCGGAGACTTTTTCTAATGCGGTACCGAGGCGTCGGCTCACAACATCAATGTACCTCCAAAAAAATCACCAAAACGTCCAGAAAATCGATGTAGGCAAATCTATAATAATGCCTTTTAAGAACCGGATAACTAAAAGATATCGATAATACACCGAGTTGCTTAATGGCGGAATTAGTCGATATTTTCATATTGATTCTTTCCACAAAAAAATTGGCCATGCTAGATACTTACAAAATTCTAACTCGTTAAGCCTTAAGATTATAAGTTATATTCGTTTCCTATTGACTTAGAATTATCACTATATCACAATATCATATTTAAACTGAGAAAAATTAAAAGTTACTGAATATTAAAAATGTTTTAAAAACTGTTTTCCTGTTAAAGAAAATAACAAAGAGAAAAGTTACCAATTTAAAGATAAAACATATTTTTATTACTTGCTTTTATTTAACTTCAATATTTAGTTTATTAAATTTCGTTTTTAAAATTCAATATATATTTTATCTTCCAAATTTATTACATATTATGTTTCTATATTACATTTCTAAATGTTTTAACAACAAACATTGAAGTCCAAAAGGTGAAGAAGGCAACTAAATACTTGAATTTTAACTTGAACCCTTTGAGCACGGTTCCAACATACCGAAAAGAAACAAGTGTCCAAGGGTACTAAATAAAACTAAATATATCTTAAGTTGTTGCATTGTTCATAAATTTCAAGTTGAAAATCAAATTGTAAGTTGCTTTCTTTGAATCCAGGAAATGGCATAACTAATCTTAGGTCACTAGGTAACCTACACTTTCATGTAGCTGTTTGGAGAAGAACTGTGGGTCACTCCGTGACCTAAACTTTTTTTACACTCTAGAGGGGCCTGCGCCCCCAGACCCCCTTCAACAAGCTTAATTTAATGTAACCCCACCTAATTAGGTGTGGTGTAGGTCACTGAGTGACCTACAGTTCTGAAGTGTAGGTCACATAGTGATCTACGATTAGTCTGTTCCTCCAGGAAGGAATAAGTTTTCAAATGTGTAGTAGCTTTTATAGTTTCTGAGATGCGGACGTTTTACGTGCGACTCTCATGTATATTTTGATAAAAGATTGTGAGATGCTCATCCTAAAACATCCTGTATGCCCTCTCCCTTCAATGTATACAATGCTTATAAAAAGCTTCTCATTTTCTCTTTTAGAGATGCACATGTAGCTTCCTTATATTATATGGGTAGATATCGACGGTTTCTCTAAAATGTGACTTAAATTAATTTAGGTTAACAATGCATCGCTGCCTTTCTAATTAGGCATTCCCGTGAATTTGACTCTGGGGGAAAACACCGTCGCATGTTGTTAGCGACAAAGCTCTTTAGGTTTGTTGCAATCTATATACTTAGCTCTATATGTACTAAGTTATTATATGCATCCTATCCGAGCTCGCTCTCTCGTTCTCTCTCTTTCTCTCTCTCTCTCTTTCTTTCTTGGTGCCTTATGCATGTTCGTTTGCCACCTCCATCTCCACCTACATTCAAACCTTATCTACACATTCATTCTCAATTGACCAGTATGATGACCAAAGGGGTCATTGTTGCAAAACGCCCACAAGTCATCAAGCTAATTACGGCTTCTTGCCTTTTGGATACTAATTAATTATACAATCCTTTCTTCTCGTATAAATAATGTCAAACTTACCAAAAAAAACATTAAAAGTATAAACAGAGATACAGAAAAACCCAGACATGAAATCTTAAAACATTAAACCATATAATAATAATAATAATAATAATAATAATAATAATAATAATAATAATAATAATAATAATAATAATAATAATAATAATAATAATAATAATAATAATAATAATAATAGGAATAATAATAATAATATTAATAATAATAATAATAATAATAATAATAATAATAATAATAATAATAATAATAATAATAATAATAATAATAATAATAATAATAATAATATACGAGTAGTTAAGAAAAATATTATAATGTGTAAAATTAAAGTGTAAAGTATTAATAAATGTAGAGATAATACGAAAAAAAATACATTCAAAAGAAAACTAAAAGAAACTCAGTAATAATAATAATAATATGTATGTTATTATATCCAGCGTGATGTATGACTCGCAAGAGACTCAAATATATCCCCATCTAATTAACATATAATCACTTTTATTTCTACCGACATAATCTCTTATCTCTTTGATATTTTTTTTTATTATTATTACTAAAGAAAAGTTAAAACTTGTGAATAATAAAAGAGGATGGAGGTGGAGGTGGTGGCATTCCTTACCTCTTTCTCTCTTTGTGTGTCTGTCTAAGAAACAATGTTATTGATCTTTAAGACACACACACCACTCATAATCTAAAAGAGATAAGAAACAAATTCGTGTTCCATGTCACAACTCTCACTACCTTCTTCACATTGGACTCATGTAGAAAAATGCTTTAAAAATAATTTTTTTCTTCTTCTACTTTTATCCCTGAGACGAAAAATAAAAAATAGGAAGATATTTGTACTTAATTCCACATTGAAACTCACTGACTTGCATCGGAAATAAGATATATATTTTTTTCTCATTTGCTACACTCTTTTTTTTTTTGTCTTTCTTTTTTTAGGAAGGATCCTTTCAGGTTTTTTTTTTTAGATTTTCTTACTAACGGTTCTTATACATTTTCCTTTGAGGAAATATAAATAATTTATGGAAGACTGAGGGTGGAATACGTGATACTTCTCTTATTTTTTTCTTCTTCTTCTTCTGAATCCTGACATGAAACGTAATGTATTTCAGCTATCTTTGAGTTTTGGTGAAATGAGACAAGAGTTCAATAATACGTACAGAGAGAAAAAGTCGCAACATTTGAAACAATGTCACATCCAACTTAAGTTTCTTCGGTCTTACGACACACAAAATATATATATAAAACTTTAATACCGATTGATTTATTAGGTGAAAAAAAAACAATCTGAGCACAGACTTTAACGCATTTTTTATCTTTATCTTTTTTTTTTAAAAAAAAGTGCTAACAGAATAATGATATAAACGACGAATATGGGAATTATTACAATTTATATTTTTATCGGGGAGCGTCATTTTATTTTAAACAAAATCCCTTTCATGTTATTTTAAGCTGATATAATAGATGTGTTTATCAGTCACCGATAAAAGTACAGAAATTAATTTAAGTAAAGTGCTTGTTGTTGGAATAGTGTTGCTCTTTTCCTACACAGTAAATTTAAGCGACTTTAAAAAAAATAAGCAAATAATAAAAATTATCGAAATTTCTCATCCGCATTCACAATTATTTTATAACTTAATTGTGGGTTGGATCATGCTTTTTATCGTCCATAAAGTTATTGTTTCAGTTTTATATCTTAAAACTTTAAAAATAAAATGAAAAGGTGATAGGAAATAGAAAAGTAATGGAAGAGGCTATCGGTTGTTTCATGTCGATCTTCTTAAGAATAAACTTGTTTTTGGCTTCTTTTTTAAAAAAACAACTTGACTTTAAATGCGAATTTCAATTATCAAACCATAATTAAAAATTTATTTTTTAAAATATCAGAAAGAAAAAATCTTTACTGGCCCATTTACTCTTCTAGTTTCTAAATCACTTTCTATTTTCACTTTCTGAAAAGCTGAAACAAGTAAATTTTTTGATAAAACCAACCAATCGCCTAAACAGTACAACAACATGGAACGAATAGAAGGCGATTATAACAGTACTAGAAAGAAAGCCCGTCTTCGACGGGTGTGATAGCGTTTCACACACTTGATTGATTCGCCTGAAATTTTCAGCATAAAGAGAGAGCATCTTATATTATAAATTTTCTGCTGGGCAGAAAACAAATTTTTTAAAAGGTAAAAATTAAAAAGAATTAAAAACTGGAAAATGACCTTTTCACAATTATAGATGCACTAATAAACTTTTCACTTTTATTACAGTGACAAAATAAACTACTGAACACAACAGTAACATTAAAATTAATAAAGTATATAACTGTCCTGAAAACATTTTTTTCTACATACTGCAAATTTACAGAAATTCTGCCCGAAGTAGCTAAAATGGCACTTTTCAGCTCTACTAATGTATTATTAATTTATTATCATGGCAATCTGCTTAATCATCACGTACGGTGATGTACCAAATGTTCTCTATAGGATTTAAGTTGAGGGAACATTTCGGCCGTTGGAAAGTGGTGATATTTTGGTTTTGTAACATTTCTTCGTTACGTTACTGAAGTGAACTGGTGCATTCTCTTGCTGGAATATTAAGCTAATGCTAGGGAATCGATGTTTTCGTAAGGCAGTGCATATCCTCCCAACATTTTCTGATAAACGATGATATTTATTTTGATTGAAATGAATCATAACTTCATAAGCTATGCATTTCAAAAACTATGCTACTCATTTCAAAGACACTACATGTTTCCCATGTCATTAGGCTCACCCACTGCCAAAATTTTGATTAGAAAAGTATTGTGGTTTTTTCCTCGCATCCTTCCAATATGAAGAAAAGAAAAGAAAAAAAACTTCAAGATCATCAAGATTGAATTTTTCTCTCTCAGAAAGTTTGGTGGTGGGAGCCTAACAATATGAGAAGTGTTTAGTGTCCTTCATTTCAACCAAAAACAAATGTTTATTATCAGACAATGTTATGAGAGTGTCCCCTGGACTTAAATCCTACAGAAAACTTTTAGGACGTCATTGCAGATTGCCATGATTATACGACATCAATAGAGCTGAAAAGTGCCATTTTAGCTGCTTCTGGACAGAATTTTTGTTAATTTGTTTATAAACAAATTAACAAATTGTGTAAAGTATGTAGAAATCAATGTTTTAAGTTATAAAACATTAGGACAATCATATACTTTATTAATTTTAATGTTACTGTTGTGTTCAGTATGTGATTTTGTGACAATAATTAATAAAAGTGAAAAGTACATTAGTTTGTTTACAATTATGAAACGGTCATTTTCCAGTTTTTAATTTTATAAATGTTTACCTTTTTAAGAAAAAAATTTCTGCCCAGCAGAACGTTTATAATATACAGTGCGTTTCATATATATAGACGCACCCCAAAAATTGGTTATAACTCGAGTTATAGTCAATGGATTCACCTGAAATTTTCAGCATAAAGAGATCATCTTATATTCTAAACTTTCTGCTAGGCAGAAATTTTTTTCTTTAAAAGGTAAAAATTAAAAAAATTAAAAACTGGAAAATGACCGTTTCATAATTATAGACGCACTAATGAACTTTTCACTTTTATTAATTATTGTGACAAAATAACATGCTGAATCATTAAAAATAGTAAGGTATACGACTGTTATGATGTTTCAAAACTTAAAACATTCTTTTTTACAGAATTAAACAATATTTATAAGCAAATTTACCGAAATTCTACTGAAAAGGAGCTAAAATGGCAATTTTCAGCTTTGATATTGTATTATCATGATGGCAATCTGCTTAATCATCATGTACAATGATGTCCCAAACGTTTTCATCAGGATTTAAGTCCGGGAGACACGCGGGCCATTCGAGAGTGGTGATATTTTGGTTCCGTAACCATTCCTTCGTTAGGTTATTGGAGGAAACTGGGCCATTTTCTTGCTGGAATACTAAGCAAATGCTATAGAAGCGATGTAATATGGCAGTACATACCCTCGTAACATTGTCTGATAATCACTGATATTTATTTGGGTTGAAATAAATGCTAAGCTCGCGTTTCAAAAACTAAGCTGCTCGTTTGAAAGGCACTAAATGTTCCCCATAATATTAGGCTCCCCCACTGCCGAAATTTTGTTTAGGAAAATATTGTGCTTTTCTCGTAACATCCTTCCAATATGAAGAAAGAAAAAAAAAACCGTCAGAATCATCGAGATTGAATTTTTTCACGCACTCAGATATGTCGGTGGTGGTGGCCTAACAATATGCGAAGTATTTAGCGCATTTGAACCAACCAAAAAATAATGTTTATTATCAGACAATATTATGATAGTGTTTACTGACCTGCCAAAGTCGATTTCCTAGCGTTAGCTTAGCATTCGAGCAAGAAAATGCACCAGTTCGCTCCAGTAATCTAAGGAATCAATGGTTACGAAACCAGAATATCACCACTCTCGAATGGCCAGGGTGTCCCCGGACTTAAATCTTACAGAGAACTTTCGGGACAACATCATACAATAATGATTTACAGATTGCTATGATTATACTACAATAGCAGAGTTGAAAAGTCCCATTTTAGCTGTTTCGGGGTAGAATTTCTGCAAATTTGCTTATAAATATTGTATAATTCTGTAAAAAAGAATGTTTTAAGTTTTGAAACATCATAACAGTCGTATACCTTACTATTTTTAATGATTCAGCATGTTATTTTGTCACAATAATTAATAAAAGTGAAAAGTTCATTAGTGCGTCTGTAATTATGAAACGGTCATTTTCCAGTTTTTAATTTTTTTAATTTTTACCTTTTAAAGAAAAAAATTTCTGCCTAGCAGAAAGTTTAGAATATAAGATGATCTCTTTATGCTGAAAATTTCAGGTGAATCCATTGACTCGAGTTATAACCAATTTTTGGGGTGCGTCTATATATATGAAACGCACTGTATATGATGCTCTCTTTATGTTGAAAATTTCAGGAAAATCTATTGAGTATAGCCCGAGTTCAGTGCCGGATTAAGGTGGGTGCTATTGATGCTGCAGCATTAGGCCGATTCCTGAAATAGGCCCAGATGAAAACAGACGACGATGTTAAACAGTTTACTTAGTAATTTAACTGCATTTTTGCAATATCTTGGGGATTCTTGCACTGCTGCATCAGGCCCAATTTCATCTTACTCCGGCCCTGCCCGAGTTATAAACAATTTCTGGGGTGTGTATATATATATGAAATGCACTGTATAACATCTCAAATTGAGAACATTTCCAGATATACATTTTGAGTACATACTTTTCTTGATCCTAGTATAAACCTGCCTTGCATTGAAAAAATGAATGTATAAAAACCCCAGCCAGGACTTGAACCAAGCACCTCTCACTTCTCTGCCAAAGACATAACCAATTTTGCTACCAATGTAAATTGTGAGATCAAAGGTGACCTCACTGTAACCCACGTGGGTTAATTTATTCATTTGAACAAAAGTATGATGCAATCATGCACGCTTTCCTGGCTGCCAACTTTATGTGTTCAAGGGTTTTGGTGAAATTTGATGATTTTTCACAAAAATCAAGCAAACGGAACAAAATTGAAAATTCTAATGTAGCTTACGAAGAAGCCCATCTAAAGATGTGTATACTGGTTAATTTTCACAATTTTAGAGTGTGTAGTTTCTGAGAACATTCGTGCACAAAGGGAGGGAGGGAGTGAGGGAGGGAGTCAGCCTTTAGCAAATTATGATATTAGATCCCCTTACAAGAGGCAATCACTGCAAACTTATTGAAAGTTTGCAGTGATTGCCTGTTGTCAGGGGATGCTGTTATAATCGCCTTCTATTCGTTCCTGGCGATAATTTTTTTTTTCACTTTGGACAGGTTAAAAGATGTGAACTCCTTTATTTATGTAATTATATTAGGCAATGACTGTATACAATTTCAAATATACACAGTTTATGTTTCAAGATATATTTTTTAAATTGAATAAAAATATATCTTGACACGTAAACTGTGTATATTTGAAAACCGGTTTGCGAATCGGTTAAAAAATTGTGCGAACTCTATAAAATGCACTATTTTTTGGTAAATCTTCATTCATTGCAAACATTTGAAGTGGTAATATTATTATTTTTTATATTATTTGGTTGTTATTGTTATTTGTGCAGTTTCAATTGTTACAACAGAGTAGAATTTAACAAAAAAAAAATTATTTACAAACTTCTGTAGTTTTAAAAAGTAAAATAACAAAAAAAATGGTAATATATATTTTTTTCATATTTGGCCAAGAGATGAAAGAATGTCAACATTAATATTTGCGACTAATAGTGTAAACAAAGTTAGATAAAATTGTCATAATTATATTTTTGAAAATAAACTTGAAACCATTTTTTTTTTGTCAAAAAAAAAAACATTTCATAAAAACATCATTATGAAAGTATTTTATACACGTCTGCTCTTCTAATTTCAAATAAAACTTTAAATTCTTTCATAAATTGTTTTAAAAAATATTCTCGCATTTTTTTTCTACACCACAAAGTTAAACAATTTTCTGCTATCCAACCAATGTTTAAAAACTACTGTTATAGTTCAACTATTGTTCTCTTTTTGTATTTAAAAAATGAATTTAAGAGGAGAGTTTTTCTCATAAAAAAATGTGTTTGGTAGTTTGAACACGTTTCATAAGCAAGAAGAAAAACTACACAGAAAGTAAAGTTGATAAAATAAAAGTTTATTAAATTTCAGAGTTGATTTCAATGCGGTTTTTTGATCATTCATTCTATAATTAGAATAAACTTCAGCCTAATATAAATAATCACAGCCTTAACGGTTCAACGAAGTTTTTCTATGATATAAACTCAAACAATTAAATTCATTCAAAACAAACTAAAATGTCATTATTTTTATTCATTGTTATGATGATATTTTCATCACAACAACAATGCCTAACTCAAAAACCCCTTGGCAATCAATTTTTTTCCCAGAATTTTATAAACTTGAAACAAAATATAGAAATATGTTTTTTTGCAATTAAAATAGTAATAGCATCTTGCGCAACAATTTCAAAGTTCAATTAGATTTTTTTTTCTCTTACCACAAAAATAATGAATTTTATTTTTTAGAACTAAATTTAGACATTCATTTGTAAATTTGTTACATCAAAATAACATTTCAAATGTAATTTTCATGTAATCTTTTTAAATGAAAAAAAAACATTTCCTTTCTTCAATGATGAAACTTGAAATGTTGCATAACATTTTAACTCTTAAAAAATAACCAAACCAAACAAGATTCAATTAATTTTTCAAGATGAGCTTCTTTTTAACTAAAATCTTCACACAAAAAAACTCACTAAAAATGACGAGAGCGACAACAATTGTCAAATATGAATTGTATTTTCTACTTACTTTTGATACCACCCACCCTCCTTACCAGCTCCAGCCCCATTCCAATTATATTTATATTCACAGATATATGATTAAGTTATGTACTTACTAAATTAAATTCGACATAAGATATGTCTTTAAGGCAGACAACGAATTTTATTTATACAAAAAAAACATGACTGTGGTTCTCAAACGTTTCTTCTTCTTCTTAATTGAAAACACTCACGAATTGAACCCAATTGCACAGTAGAGGGTTACAGTAATTCATATTGGAGAAACATTCTGTATTTTCTTATTAAAAAGTAAAAAAAAAACATCTTTAGCAATATTATTTCTTGTTGAGTCTAACTTTCTAAATAAAAAGCGATTCGATATTTTCAGAAATATATATAAAACAATAATTCAATTTATACAAAATAAAATAATAATAAATGACAATTGCAAGATAACATAATTTTATATGGCAACCCCAAAAAAAGAAAACCATTCCTTAATTTATGAAAATCTGCATTCATTATTTATTCATTCGTTTAAAAAAACAATTTAAATTTTAAAAAAAGAACAGAGAATAATTAAAATAAAGAAATATTAATAAAAAACGAATTTGTTTTGTAACGTAATCATCAATAAATAATTTGGTTCATCTCCATTAAAACAAAGTTTCAACAAAAATGGTTCATGCTGTACAAAGTGAATTACAAAATACGTCACTGCCACTTAGAATAATAAAATTCTCATATTTAATGCGCAATGTTTATGTTGACATTTTACATATTATATATTAATTACTTTTTTCGTTTTCTGCATTCATTGCTTAATTAAATAGCAAAAATATAACTGAAACATATTTTTGTAAAAGATAATTTATATATAAAAGCTTGTTTTTTTTTGCTTTTAATTGATTGAACCTAAAATTCTAACTAAACTAAAATAAAAAAACAACATCTAAATATAAATTAAATGTTTTCTCAACTAATGATAACACTCGATACATGTGGGTAGCAATTAACTAAAAAAGGAAATATTTATCGATTTAAACAAACGTAACCTTTACAAAAATATGAGACACAATGATAAAAATCAAATCGATTTTAAACCCATTTTTTTTCTTTTCGTTAGAATAAATATCAAGACTTTATTTTTTTCCTTTAGTATTTACCTTCATGCATTATAAAATTACAGTCCTGGCCACATTTAAACTGATCTGATCTAGCCCCAAGGGTCATACGTTGCAGACCCACTGATTTAATCTACTAGTAGTACCTTTGTATAAACTGAGTACTTCCCCCCCCCCCCCAATCTGTAACTAAATTCAATTCTAAGAAGAAAACGAAAAAATGATGGATTTACATTAAAATCATTGTCCCAACTATCGCAACTGTCCTGAGGGTATAAAAAAAGTAGCAAAACTGAAAACTTGTGTATATAGTAGTACTAGCTAGAATATGATGCCTATATCAACCGAAGATACAACCCTAAAAAGCTTCAATACAAGAGAACATGTTCTGTATGATAAAATATAAAACGCAAATTCGTCATTTGGTGAAGCTTCCAAAAATAACAAGCCAAAAAAAGAAAGGAACAAGTAGACTAAGAATCAATTTGTCTTACGTTACTTAATGTTCTACTTTTTTTTGGTAGAAAATATAAAAATAAATTAGAATTTCATGCCATAAACAACAAACTGAAAAATAATTTTAAAGAAAAGGTCAAATGTAATATGGCAGCCAAACTATCTTAAAATATGACTAAAAACACACAAAACACTTTTATCAATAAGTTTTAAAAAAATCGCAATGTGAAGAGTAATAAATCTTAAGTCTTCGTTTAGTAATAGCATCAGTCAAGATTTTTCTTTAAAAAGAAACAAAAGACACTGAAAACGTTTGCAGATTTTTCTTTAAAATTCATACTTTTTTGAGAATACATTACATACATTTCTTTTGAGATAAAAGAAAAAACTTCAAAAAAGTATGAATAATAAATAAAATATATAAAATTGAATCGATATTTTGTTGGTGATGCCATAACTTGAAAACGGCTGGACTGATTTCACTAATTTTTTCCCCAAATGTTGCAAATACTTTAAGGAAGGTTTTTACGTTTCAAAACTGCAGAAAAGTGCATTTGTCACTGTTGTGTAACTGCTTCTGTCTTGCAATCTTCGTCACTTTCTTTTCAGTAAATACCAACGAAATACAGTACAGTAAGTTGCTATGCCGCCAGTAAGACGGTCCAATTTAGGTCGCAGAACGCGCCATGCTGCATCTCAAGCAAATTATCAAGCTAATCGAACTCCAGAGCAACGCAGAAAGCGAAATGAAATTGAACGGTTTCAAATATCACAAGCACGTGGTTCTCCACGTGTTGCGTTCAATACTCATCGAGCAGCATTAATTCATTACAACGTGGCAATTGATTACAGTGCACATAAATCTGTTGTCACTGGATCGATGAACGTGGTGTGTCCACATTGTAAAGCACTTAAATACGAAAATGAAGCACCTGGATTGTGTTGCGCCAGTGGCAAGGTCAAATTGACGCCATTGGTCCCGCCACCAGAGCCACTTCGTTCATTGGCGGTTGCAATTTCCAGTGCGGCTTGCATTCGCAATGTCGTTAAACACATCGCAAGGGCAGTCATTGAGTGTTTGCGGCATGAATCTGGAAAATCCATGCTTTTCGCACGGTCAATTATACGTCGCCTGTTCCCGTGGCAGAAAATCAACAGGCTTATTTGTTTTCGCGCCACACAACGTAACAAAAAATGTTGTGTACGCAAAAGCACTGCAATAGAAAAAATGGTAACTTTCAAGATGGAAATTAAAGATTTTCATAGTTATTGTAATTTCAAATTTAAATTAATGAAATATATTATTTGGTTAACATGACATTTTGACTTAATGTTTAAAATTTATCTTTTTTCTACTTATTTATTCCTCATCCAATTGAATATTCATGGCCAAGACAAGACAACGTCTGTCGGGTCAGCTAGTGCAAAATAAAAACCAACTTAAACAAAAGTCATTCACATATGAAACTCGAATGAAATAACAAAATACAATCAAAATTGAAATAACGTTTACTCGTAATTTCTTATAAAAATGTTTAGTTTTATACATTTATTTTATATAATTAATATTAAATTATAAAATTAATATAAGTAATATTTAATTAATATAACTATTAAATTAACATAAGTAATATTTAATTAATATAATTACTATTAAATTAATATAATTAATATTAAATTAATGTTAAATTAGTGTTAAATTAATCTTAAATTAATCTTAAATTAATCTTAAATTAATGTTAAATTGATCTTAAATTAATCTTAAATTGATCTTAAATTAATCTTAAATTAATCTTAAATTAATCTTAAATTAATCTTAAATTAATCTTAAATTAATATTAAATTAACATTTAAATTAATGTTAAATATTTAACTGATAAAAGTAATATTTAATTAATATAATTACTATTAAATTAATATAAGTAATATTTAATTAATATAATTACTATTAAATTAATACAATTACTATTTAATCTTATGTTTTAAAAAGAGAAATTTGGAAATACATTGTACATGTACGTTAAGTTGCATTGTAAATGTTTGATTTCTTTAAAAATCCATGTAGACAGAAATGCCTATTTCTATTGAAGTATTCAATAATAATCATTAAAATCTTTTGTCGAGCAATGAAAATCAAGACAATTTGTTGTTTTTAAAGTGCACTCTTCAATAATCCTTTAGTTTTTATCTAAAATAAATGAAAAAAACTTAACTTAAAAAAATAAAATCAAAATTAAAACTTTTAAAAAGTGCAAAAGTTTTTTTAAAAAAAAAACTACATTTCAGACTCAGAATCACAGCCAAACGAGCCTTGCACTCAAGCTAAGATTAGCACTTTATTTGGCATACCTAAACCAACGTGCCTACATTTCATAATCCAAACCTAAACCTTTGTGCAAACAAAGGATATAACATTTTTTATGAAAAAAAAAAGAAATATCTATAAGGGTGAAAAAGTGAATAAATTCCATGAATTATTTGGTTACTGTATAATGTTGTTTGTTAGTAATCCGTATATATGTAGGCGGCCTATACGAATATTTTCTACTACATTTCCATTGGCTTTATATAACCCATTATATACAGGAGGAGATGAAAAAAAACATCTCAACGCAACATAAAAATATGCATAAAATACAGTATATGCCGAGTGGCGCAAATAAAACAAGTTCTGATTTAAGATGAATATCTCAGAAACTATAAAAGTTACTACAAGTTTGAAATTCTAGATATTTGTTAAAACCATAATAAATGATTTGTACACACAAATAATTAACATATTTGTCAACTATTAACAAAGTTATTAAATTTTGTAAAAAAAAGTTTTTTATTCATTTAGAAAATTCAATTTTTTAAAAGTCGTTTACAAAATTCAATAACTTTGTTAATTTGTGACCAACACGTTTCTATTTTTATACAAAACAAATGGTATATGTTGTTGAGAGGGTAATGCAGCAAAACAATTTCAAGTCCAGTTTGAATTGACTTATGTGAAAATTTCAAGATTCATTTAAAACTTGAAGAGTAAATAAAAGTGAAAAGACAATTCCTCAAGAATATATAATGTAAAATAAACTAAATGCAGTTTGAAAATGATCAAATTTTATATTTTTTAAAATATGCAAAAACGGTGACTGCCATATAAAAGATGCCATTAAAGATATCATCATAAATATATCCCTTGCACCTAGACATAGACCTATGCTAAATTAATGGAAGTGATTGTGAAATTTTAAACCTTGACATTAATGAGTTCAGACTATTTTAATTGTTATATGATAAATGTGTGTCCATGGAAAATATTAAAGAACAGTCGCGTTTTCGTTTTTCGAAAAAAAAAAAAATGAAACTGATTTAAAGTAATTAACCTTACAGCTTTATCTTCCCTAATGAGAACTAAATTTGTTTGGTGAAAAGAAAAGCACCTACAAGTCGAGTTCATACTAATTTAATTAATTGGGAATAGTTTTGATAGCTTGTAAATTGTTTACAACACGACCATGTAGCATTTTTTTAATTAGCTAGAAGCATTTTCACCCTAAGAATTAGTTTAGATTTCAAATGTGTGTATTTTCTACTTTCTAAGGATTATTTATCTTTAAATATAAAGCGTTTTACTTGTGCCATCCAGTATATGTCTTCTTATTTACTTTTATCCAATTCAAAGGCAATGTAACTAACTGGACTTTAGCTAAAACAACAAGACTAAATGGCGAAGACATGACATAATATAAGTAAGAGGGGGAGGGAGGGAGAAAATGAGAATGGAAAGAAGTGACCAAAATCAGCACACACAAAAAAAATCTTGACAACTAAGATTGGTGACTATTTTGCTGTTGGGTGGCTTGTTACACCAGTCGAACATCCCAAGAGAAAAGAAAAAAAAGAGGAGAGAATGAAAGATGAAGTGGGAGAGTGAAGAGAAGAAAAAAAAACATGCAACATCTGCATTGTCATGGTAACCTACATCAACTCAGACAGTGAAACAGATCAAAACAGGCCGATAGCTGGGGTAAATTCTACTTAGTAACCCTTTTTCATAGGGTGCATTCGGAGTACGCACAACAGTGTACGATCCCTTTATAAAATCTTTAATCAGCCACTGTATTCAAATATCAACCTGTTATTTGCAGCTAAAAGTCTGCAGGTAGAAGCTAAAGATACGCATAGATTTGTCTGTGGCTAAAATGTTGCTATTCACAATTAATCTGCATTTAGAGAAAGGCGTTTGAAAATGCCAGGCATGTTTGTTTAAAATCGCCTCCAGCAACTCCAGTAGAAAGACAAGTAACAAGAACAAAAAATAACTGCTATTAGCAGCAGGCAAATGCTAGGAGGTAGTGAAAATTTTACAAAGGCTGTCAGGAACAGTCACCGGGTTACGAACAAGTTCCGTTTTCAAGAATTAACTAGGGACGAACGCACTGTAGTTTTCGAATTCGTATCTACAGAATGCCATAAGTCGGACGTTTGTAATCCGAAGGACCCACCTGTACTTTGGCTACCTCAGCTTTATGGGCAGTGCAGTGATTGGCTAGACCGACACTTACATCCATAAGTGCTACTGTTGAGTCCGTTGTAAGTAACAGCAAAGTACAATACTCATGAGCAAAAAAAAATCATGTGTTGTCGAACAGTCACAGACTCCAGTCATTTAAATAGTAAGACAAGTGAAACAACTAAAAGGATTGCACAATGGATTGGGTAATGAATCCTAATTTACTCATAATTTTCTGAAATAAATAAATGTTCAGACAGTAACTACCAATGTTCCCATCAATAAAAGGAACCTATTCGTTTTCAAATGCACCCAATGTTTTTTTCTTTCTCTTAACACATAAGTGAAGAACAGTTTAGACCCAAACAATTCCATCCAAGCTTCAAGACTTTCGAAAATTAGAAATGTGACAAGTCTTTTTTGTTTTGTCGTTAATTTAGATTTTTGCTTCTTAAAATACAAGCCTCATCAAACTGTTGTTGTGTACGTAGACATCAGTCAAGTGTAAGGAGCTTTGAAAAGGTTATTTTTATTTCGTTGGTCATGGCCATTAGTGAATTGTGTGAGAGGGACTAGGATAATTTATTTTTCTTATATTAAAGGGGATAGGAAAAATGTTATTTTGACAAAAAATAACTGAACACTGCTTGAAATTCATAGAAATTCATTCCATATGCTTTATTTTTCTTACAAAAAAAGATCTACTGCACTCCTATACACCGTCTCTAACCGATTTATCCAATGCTGCTATCAATAAATGGATGAATGATTTCTGAAAAACCTCCAGAAGTAGTTATCCATTCAATACAAAATTACCCTACCAAATCAATTTTCCATTAAAAAAACCTATGTGTATTACAGGGTGTACAAAATAGCTAAATTGGTGATAGGGTACTCAAAATGCTGCTAAATGCAGCGACATTTTGTAAATTAGTAAAAAAAATTCAATTTGTATTTGATACAAGATTTAAATTGAATAAATTGAATGTGTTACAAGAATCCAGTAAGAGAAAATATATCATTTACACAAGTTTTGCTATACTGATGTAGCTAATGCTATTAAGTATTCTATTTGTTTTTATCAAACAGAAGTTGTTGCGCAACCAATAAACAAGACATTTTATTAAGATTGGGACGTTGTAAGCGTAACGCTTCTTGGTCATAGATGACTCATAGATGACTAAGTATGCAAATTATTAACGAGTTCCATCATTATAAAGAATTGCACATTCAGTTAATACAATTTAATGTGACTGTTTGTTAAGTTGCACACCATAGATTGTACAGCATTGTGCTACAATTTGTTGAGCAGTCTGAATCTACCATTATAGTATGTGCCAACTGTGATTTTAAAAAAAATGTTAAGATAGCATGCATGAAATTGTTGACAAGTGCGGGTTATTTTTAGGTTGCTTATCACAGGTTGTGGAGCATTGTAATAACATTTGTTGAATAATGTGATCTCACCTTAGATTAACCAGAATTCTATATTTATTGCAATCAACTGAAAGATAATATTGTATGTCTACTGAAAAGTCTACTGAGTTATAGCTACTGAGAAAACACTTACTGATGATATTATGGATGACATGCAGCAAAACGTTGAATAATGTTGAAATTTCTGGGTTGGACACTACACGTTGTGCAGCACTTGGCCACATGCGTAAATTAGGGGGCGCGTGGGGCGTCAGCCGCCACCCCCAAAAAACTAAATTAATTTTTTTTAATTATTATTTCTAATTTTTTGTAATAAAAACAGGATACAAGTTCACACATTTGTCACCAATTTATCTGTTCCTGTTCATGCTGCATGGCCAGCATGAAGCATTTTTAATGCCCTAACAGTTCAATCCTTCCAAAAATGCAATGCAATACTAGGTCTTTTTTGCTCTTGGTCTTCAATTCCAATTTACACCTACGTACTGTACTACAGTTTGTTGAATAGTGTAACCCACAAATGTCGTCGTTATAATACAAAAAAGTGACTAGAGTGGTTTCCAAACAATTTTCTAGTCCTCGTAGTAATTGAGGAATTCCCAAATGAAGCCTGAGAGGAATACAAATGGTACTACTGATAATGTAATTGATGTATCATAATATAAACATAAGTTCCATGAGATATTTATTTCTCCTAATGTAAACAGATACTCTTTCTAATAAAGTAATTAGAAAACATTCTTCCGCCAAACAAATAATATATTCTACATTTCTCATCCATAAATTTACTGGACAAATATCCTAGCTTAATAGCATGATAAGCAAACCAAACTTCTGAACGTTTTTTCTTACAAAAAGAAAGCCCATTATAAATAGCCTCTACAAGGGTAGTAAGTAGGCTAAGTAACATTATAAGCTTCAAATCAAACATAAGATCCACACGAGTGTACATTTTTCCAAGAGGAAAAATGTATTGGGTAGCTCAAAATAAGTGATTAGTTTGCATATACAGTAATGGGGTAAATCTTAACTGATTGCATCTCTAAAGAAAAGGAAAATGAGAAAAGAAAATTGAGTGCAGATTGAAATTATTCATTATGCGGCAAAATGTTTTTTTCTTCGACTTTTTTTCTCTCTCTCTCATATATATAAAACTGAAAATTCTGCATACAATTGTATAATACTGCAACTAATTTAAAAGTCAAGTAATTATGTAATAATTACTATACTAAAAACCGGAAATGTATACGAACTCATAGTTTTTTTTTTCTTCTTTTTCCTAATGTAAAGATATTATTCAGATTAGAACCCATTCAAGAGATAGAAAATGGGCACAATGGTTATCTTTGAATTAAATTTTGCTTTTTTTTTTTGCATGTGTAACGACGACATCCTGGGGTGTTTTTGGAACTTGGAACAAGAAATATAAAAGTTCCATAAAAATTGCAAATTTCATGACTCTTGGCAAGATTTTCTCGGTAGTAAACTTTCATTCAAGGATACTGTATCCAACAAAAGAAAAAAAAAACTTAAAAACAACTTTGATATTTAAAAAAACAAAATCTTATCAAAATGATACACTTGGAATACTAAAAGTGTTATAAAAAAATTCAAGATTGCAAAGTAGACGTTTGTGTCACAAACAAAACATTATTTTCATAATTTTGTGAAAAACCCAAATCTTGTGAGTTATGACCCTTTAGCCCGTGCAGACCTCAAATGATTATTGATGACTCAAACTAGAAAACAAAAAAAAACTATGGCCGCGATCGGAAATTAAACAAAAAGCAATTACCTGTGGAAAAACAGAAAAATACAATCAAGAGACAACCTGCGAAAACAGGCACGTACTGGCTACAAACTATTAGCTGTGTAGCCGCTGGAACATCTCAAAACTAAGTCTCCTAAGCATGTAGAATCTACATGCTCATGGGGCTTAGTATCGAGATGTTCCAGCGGCTACACAGTTTCGACAGGGTCCCCAGGGCCTTCCAGTTTGGAGAGGCTTCTGGGTGCCTCGCAGTTTGGAGAGGCTTCTGGGTGCCTTGCAGTTTGATGAACATCCTGTCATATTCAAACATACAATAGGCTTCTGCCGGGTTGTTTATTGAATAACTTTTTTAATTTTCAACTCATAAAAGAGCATAGTTCAACTTTTGTACATACTATACAATAAATTACAAAAATGTGTAGGTGTTGTAGTTTTTGAAATATGTACTTCTAAATAAAACGCACGTTCCATGCACTACTCGGCACTATATAAAAGTGAATGTTTGGCGCACTAGGTGCCGGTGTAGCAGGCGAAATTTGCGGCTTTTCTACCCGGGCCAGTACGTGCCCGTGCGGAAACGTGTCCAGTTATAAACAACCCCTGTGATGTCATAGGCTTAAAAAAAGCATTATTAAAAACGTATATTGCTAATACACGTGACCAAATATGCCAAATCTGCTTTCATGCAAATGATATGAAAAGAGAACAATTCCCCAATTCATATTTCTCAGTAAATATTACAAAGTGAAATACACCACGTTAAAACACAACTACAAATGCAAAATAGACAACATCCTTTTCCTTCCTATTCCAGGAAAATATACATTATATTATTGTAGGTATATAATACAACTGCATAATGTAAATGTTGCATCCATTTGGTGTAACTGTCCATTACACAAAATGAACATAAATTGGCCTGATGTGAAACGCAAAATGGACATAAATTTCGTGTAACGAACAATTACATCAAATGGATGCGACATATATATTTATACAATTCTAACTTGCATTTGTTTATGTTCGTGTATAATCAAGTTTTGCACTTAAATGTTGCATAAAGTATTGCATATTCAACAAAACGGCTGAACAGAATGTCGAATTCTGTGTTTGCACTTGAAAAAACTCAATTTTCTCATCAAATACTTAGGCTCTAGTTATAGTCTTGTGTGCAAATTTATCAGTCTTTTGAAATGAAAGTATAAACATATGTAGTAGAAAATATTGCTCTCCAGAGAATCTACATCAATGTATGCCCCTACTTCTTCAAGGAACAGCTTTAGCTACGAACCTCGTGTTTCGTGGGAGAAACCCTTTTAAAGTTTATTACTGCTACCAAAATAGTATTATCTGACCCTAACATTGTTACCTGGGGAGGCTGATAATTAAGTCGTTATCATTTACAATACAAAGAACAACAGACCCTTATCGCCAGCTATTATCTACAAATGTGTGTCATCTTCTTGCTCAAAAAAACATCCTAAAGACTGCTTGTTTTTTTCTCAAGATCTGAGAGTCTAGCTGAATTTCTCTGGAGAACTATATTTTCTACCACAAATATTACTAAAAGACAAAAGTTGCCAATGAAAAACTAATGTATAGACCAACAGTCAATTCAATTAGATGTATGCATACTGTTTGTAGCATATTAATGTGTTCAACACAGTACGTACTTTTTTTATGAATGAAGTGAATGAGCTGTCCCAATGCAGTTAAACCTATTGCATTGCTTGCAAAATTTATTCCATAGTTAATTTAACCTCGTTTTTTTCCACTGGACAATTAAGAGTGGTTATCTTTTTTAACAGCAGTAGAATTTGGTAGCGGAAAGGTCATATACCCTGAATGTATCCATGACCCATGTAACATCCTTTTTGGTATTTTTAAACATTATTATAATAAATGATTGTACATGGATAGTATGAACTCGACATAAATTTTGTTTGAGATACAACAATTACACCAAAATAATGCATCATATAATACTGTATATAGTATATATTCATGTATGGCATGCGTTGGGCAGCAGCCAGAAAAAAAAGGTTGAATTTCCATGGCTTCATTCAACTAGAAGTATAGAATTCTGATACAAGTTTTTGTCTACACAAGCAGCCATTTATTCTAAGTCAATACCAATACAAGTTCAACAGTTCAGGGTTACCACTCAACCTGGAAACCCGGAAAATCTGGAAATGTGAGAGAATTAGAAAATTTTCAAAGAAGTCAGGGGAAAAGTCAGGAAATTTATCAAAAATATGTAAAACCTGGAAAAAGTCATGGAATTTATTTTTCTATAATTACAACTACAGCGATTCAAAATATGGACCGAAATTGAATTTTTTTTAAAATGCTCTATAAAGAAGTAAAAAGGGCTCAAGAGGGTTCAATGAGGCCCAGAAGTTTCAAAAAACTTAAAAAGGGGCAAACATTCAAAAAAATTTACAATTAAAAAAATGAGAAAAACAAGGTTGGTACCCAGTATTCAGTCAGATTGCTACTGAATCTAGAATTTCTAACTAGAAAACCGGGAAATGTCAGGTAATTAGAAAATCTCCAAAAAAAAAGTCAGGAATTACTAGATACTAGCAGGATTGACACAATTGTGTCAATTATTATTACTACTAGTGGGGTAGCCCATCATAAATGACGGGAGCCAAATTCACAGGCAATTGTGCCCAGCATAAGAATTTCTTTTCCTCCGCCCTTTTATGACGTCAGACTAAGTAACAAACCAATTAGAAATTGATGACATTCATAAAAGGGCTGAGCAAAATAAATTCTAATGATGGGCACAATTGCCTGTGATAAACTGTAGTTTAATTTTGCTACTATTATCCCCTCCCCTTTTTATATTTGAAAGAAAAAATGAGTTTTTCATTTTCTCTGGTGTGCGCATGCGCGTCGTTTGTTCCTTTTTTACTCCTTTCATTTCAATTTCAGTCACCCCCTCCCACTTTTTCCCCCTCCACGTTTCTCTCTCTCCCCCTCTACACTTTCCAAACCTTTTCCCCTCTCCAATTTAATATCATGGGGTTCTTGGAGGGGGAGTGTGCAACATATAGTTGACCTTGATAAAAAAGTGGTTCATTTATTCATTTAAATTTATATAAATTCTGACGTGCTTCAATGTTTTTGTCCTTGTTTGTACAGTGTTAGAACACACACACACACACATATATATATATATATATATATATATATATATATATATATATATATATATATATATACGTATATACATGATATCATGTTATGTTATTATTACTATTATTAGTAATTACAGAAGTGCTTTTGGAAAAAAACCTGGAAAATATTCAACTTTGGTATGGAAAATCTGGAAACGTCAGGACATTTCAGAAATGAAAGTCAGGAGCAACAATACGGTTTCAGAAAAATAAATACAACAATGTAGGGGCTGCAATATACACCTTTTACATTTCACAAGATATTCATAATTCTTTTTTTTTTAGTGCTTCGAGTACCATTTCAAATATCTAATGGTCTTTTTGAAGGGGCGAGTCTTTGAAGCAATAAGATACAACCTCATACAAAATCTTAATGCAAACCGAGCAACCAGTCCCCCCCCCCTTTTTTTTATAAAAAACTCGCCTAATTGGATAACTTGGATTTTTGCAATGATTTTTTCTTCATAAAAAATATTCCTCTTTTTTTTTGTTTAAAAAAACTTGAAAAAAATATATATATTTCTTTATTTTTCTCGAAATGGCTTTGCAAAATGGTTTTGAGAATCGTAGATCAAGAAACACTTTCATAGACGATAACATTTGACAAAAAAATGCATAAGAATTCAAGAGATTCTCTTTTTTTTTTGCTGCTTCCACACTCAAACGATGACCATTTCGTATTTTTTTCTCCAAAAAAAATAAAAGGTTTCATATATTTAGGATAGAATATAATGTTTTATATATGACATGTATAGAGAACTAGCTTTGCTATTATTGTCGCGTGTTAAATCGGAAAGCGAATTGTATTATTGTCTAAAAGGGGCAACAATTGAAGTTCGAAAAACAAAAACCTTTGAGAAAGTTACAGGTCCTAGATCTTTATCTATGACACACACACAGTCACAATGGACAGTGGACACTACACCTACCATCCCTCCAACATCCATCACCCTGCATCTTAGGTCATAAAACACCGTTTCATCATTTATTCTTGTACATGACTGTCAGTCAAAACAAGAAGAAGAAAAAGAGCAATCTTTCATTGTTTGCCACCACATATTTCCGTTGCCAAACGTACTCCTCCGTCTAGAGAGCAACATTCTCGACATGATGACGGAGTCTCGGTTTTTAGCCCAATTTAATTCTATATCAGTAGTAACAAAATATAAGAAACAGATATTTGTGTTACAATTGTACAGAGTGGCCACAATATTTTGTTAACAATTGTGGAAATTGCTACATTACTTTGTACATCATACTTGTATGTTAGCTGATGATAGATGCTAAGAAGTTAGCACAACTCTCACAACATCACACATTTTAAAACAAATGACAAATTTTAACTTTTATAATTAAAAAAATTATCATCATTCATTATCAGTTTCTTGTAAATACTTGATTGGTTTTTTTTTACAAAAAACAATAAGAGAACTTTCTATATGCATTTGAAAAGTACTGAAAAGGATTTAAGTGAAACAACAAGCCTAAAGATTTTGCATAATTTATTTTGTCCCTGTAACCTTTGGATGGAGCCACTAGCCCTACCATAGAAATATACTGACACTACTCTTCAGCACTGACTCACCTTCCTTTTTTTCACGTGGCAAACTTTTAATTGCGTCATCGCTGTTTTTACACGTGCTCTATTCACTTATATTATCTTTTGGGTATAAGTTTGTCACGTGCTGATAATTAAGGTTGTTTTGGAAGCTTTTAGAGCTAAAAGGCTGCAATTCTATTTCAACTAATTGGCGACGAGTGTAGTTTGACACATATGGAGGTTGGCATGCGCCATTTACCTTGCATTAACAAAAATATTTTTCTATGTCTCTTAAGCGGTAATCACACTGGCTACACATTTTTTGGACTAGCTAGGATATTGGGAACACCCCGTACAATATAGCTTTTAGCACATGGTAGCAAGTAACCAAAAATATGGTTCCTTATTTATTTCAGAATTCAGTATGTGTGCGTGTTGTCTCTTATATGTCGCATTGCAGTCAGTTATACAATTGCTAGATATAGAAAACACAAAACACGTTCCACAAAAAAAAGATGGAGACATAGGATAACTAAAAATACACAAGGACCAGGAAAAAAAAGATCTTATAAGTTGGACACATATGAGGCAACCAACTTTGACACCCACAGAAGATGACACTATTCCTATAGAGGCCCAATACACAAAATTCTCTTTTTTTCTCTCTATCTCTCTATCTTTTTCTTTCTCTATCCCTCTATTCTTCTATCTCCATCAAACACAAAAAACCCATTGAATTTATGTGATGATTGTAATCTAGGACTTTTTTTATTTTTTGCTGTCCAACTGAATTTCAAAAGTTTTATTGGAAGAGCTTTGAAGTATGTGATTTTTTTTTCTATAGATATATTGTACACGTTTCTGTCGAAGTGGAAAATCAGTTAGACTTCATACTGACTAGCCAATTTGCAAAGCTATCCCATCTGTAGCAAATAATGCACACTGACTAGCCTTTTTTAGTCAGTGATTAGAATACTTACAAGTCAATCTAAATACTATCATCAACTATGGCTTGATTATTTTAACCATTTTGCATATTTTCTAAAACTCTACTCAATTTGGAAGATTCAATACCAAACTGGTGATTTTGTAAATTGACAAGTGAATGTGAAAAATGACTGATTTTTCTATTTAGACGGAAACATATATACGAAAAACGGGTGTCAGCTTTAAACCGTTAAAAAAAGGACAGTGAGACGCCTTCTATGAAACTATAATTCTTCAGAACCGTTCTTTTTTCCCCCTCCTTTTTTTGGGAGAAATGTGAAAAAAAGAAGAAATTTGCCAAATTGGTATTGGCTTTTCAATTCAACTCTCTCTCTCTCTCTCTTAAAGATGTGTCCAAATAACAAAGCAAGAACATGACAAAGATAAACTATTTTGTGAACACATCATTTTAAAAGTTTCTAATGAAATTCACTTTTTTTTGTTGTTGTTGCAAAGATATAAATTGTCTTTTAAACAAAACTAAAGACAAAAAAAAATCATGCCTTTAAAATAACGAGATTAAAAAAAAAGCTTCTCATGATAAAAACACACAAATTCTTATTTCATTTTTTCATATTATATAAAATCATTCATTTTCAGCATGACACATTTTTTTTAATAATTTATAATCTTCACTTTCGCTTCAAAAAGCAGATTAAGAAAATAGATACTGACAGAGAAGAAAAAAATAACAGATTGCAGTTAAAATAACTGACCTTTTAGTGTATCAATTCCACCTAGGAGAGAGAAAAAAAAAAAAGAAAATTACTTTAGAAAATTGTGCAAACGTATTATCTATAGACTGTAACATTCAAAACATATAGAGAAAAAAAGAATGAAATCAATTATTTCAATGCAGTTGTTATGTGATTACATCTAAAAAAAATAATAGAACTGAAGAAAAAAAAAAGAAGAAATGTTTGTTCTTCAGAGGAGTTTCTTCTTTCAGAAAAAAAATCATCAATCACAGACGAGAGCCTTGAGGTGTCACACAAAAACATATCCACAGCCAACAACACGCAACACGCAAAGAAAGGATTTCTTGCATAGTTTAGTGTTGAGATAGTGACAAATCAACTGCACTGAATAATAGTGTAAATACAAAAAAATCTCACCATTTCGTCATCGAATGCATGCCCACAATACAACAAACTTAAAAGATAACTTGGTCAAAATATAACAAACTGTTGTAAAGTGTTGCGCAACAGTACACAACACAGTTTTCTGTGTTATAGAGAATAGAACAAAGTTAGATTATCCTTGACGAGAAGTTGTCGCAACCAATAAAGTAAAAATAGTCATCTTTTAATGTTGGTTACTGTATATAAAGATAATAATATAAAGGCAAGGAATTATGCCATCATCATCATCATCATTTCCTGCACCTTTTCCCGCAGTATGCAGGGTCGGGCTTACGAGTTCTATCTCTCCAATCCTTTCGATTTTGTGCCAAACTCCCAGAGACCCCACATGCCCCCATATCCCATTTTACCACCATATTCCAACTTATCCAATCCATATTCAAACTTTGGGTTTCAAGTTTCTTATGTCCTTAATGGAATACCTAATGCTTCTTATTCAGACTTCTGATATGTTATTTGAAATTATTTTTAGACAGCCGTTAGTCTTCCATTTGTCACATACATGTGAGGCAAGTGCAAACCTAGTGTACGGTTGTCACAGACATGAATAAACAGTTGGGGCTAGTGCAACATAATCTGTTATACTTCTTAAAGTCTGCATTTCTTTCAAAGGGTTAAAAGATTAAGCTTATTTTACTTTTATATGGTGCTTAGTTTTAAGAGAGAAAACTCAAATGACACGATTAACATTTTTATAATAGCAGAAGAAAGTGCATAAGGCCTTGTTTCCATTGAAGTGATTAGGCGAGGGGCCACTGAGTTCCTGTTTTCATCAGTTGAGATTTTCAAAAAGTTCAAATTTTCACCCCAGTGGAAACATGGCCGTACCTAGTAAAATTTAGGAAATTATTGCCAATTTGATGCACTTGCCCCACCCCACCTTAAATGTGAGTTTGATGACATGCATCAAAATGTTGAATAGTTTGTACATTTTCAGGTTGCAAAACCACATGTTGTGCAGCAGTCTTATAATATAATTTGTTGACTTCTGTGACCCCCCCACATTTAGAGTATAACTGCAATACTAAAAAAATTGAAGTGAGGGTGTCACACTACTTAACAAGTTGTTGTTGGTCATCAGTAACTTATCATAGTAGCCACAACATAACGTTTACATCTGTCTTCCTTTACAATTAGTACTCTGCTAGCAGCCAAATAGGCCTATGGCTTTCAGTTGCAACAATGTTTTGCACATCAAATCACAACAAGGTGCCAGTGTTGTTGAGCAATTCTGCATTGCGTTTTTCTACAATACGTTTGTGTAAAGTGTGACTGTCACTGAACTGAAATTGTTGAACAGTTTGCCAAAGTAAAATGCTCCACCAATCGCCTATACGAAGATGGCAGCCAACTAATAAATTACTTGTCTCTTTTTTTCTTCTTCTAATCTATTTAAGTTTCTCAACATATTCTAGCAACAAAAATACACATAAATCAAAAGGAACCCAATGGATCGAACAGAATTGTATTGAATGATTACCATTTTTGTGTTTCTTTATATAAATAAAGTATTATAAAAACCCAAAAAGAGCAGAGCAACCATCATCATTTTGAAAAACTTTGTCAAAATAAAATATGTTTTATATTTCGTATGCCCATTTCGAGATTTATTTTATTCGAATTAGCATCTTTCCAATAAGCAATAAATATCCAACCGTATGATGAAACCTAATGCTTCGAGGTTTTTTTTTTCTTTCTTTCTCTCTCTCTCTCTCTCTTTTGCTTCCTCTTCTTTGATAATAGTAAATCGATTCAAAACTTGTCAAGAAACAAACGGGAATATGCGACCTAGTTCTCTTGCCAGAATTAATGTCACTACACTAGTTCCCTCCAAATATTAGGCCAATTACATATCCAAAGCTTAGGCCACAAGAAAAAAATGTGATTTCGTCTGGAACAAGTGAAATGAAGCGTGGTTTTGGTCAGAGAAGCTGTGTTGTAGCTATTGAAGTACCAAGGGAGTCAACCAATCATTGGTTTTCAAAGTCATATATACGGACAGACAAATGTAGAAAGAAAAAAAAACAGACCCAATATACATGTAGAACTAAAAAAAGAAAGACAGCCACATAAAAAAATCATGCCCTAAAATAGGAAATGGAAAATAATGTAAAAAAAAAATAATATAGCCTATACCAAAACGTAGCTTGTTCCCCCCAAACCTGTATGTGACGATTTTATCCTACATAGCTGAAAGACACAAAAATTCAATGCAGGTTTGGTCAAGCAAGTAATTTTGAAAAGATCACCTTAGTTACATAAGAATAGGATCTTATTTGGCATATAAAACCATAGAAGAAAAATACCAAAGGGGAGAAAAACAGGAGAGACACACCACTGGAAGGATGTCATTTTGTATGTAAAAAAAAGTATAATGTTGAAAAGTTGTTATCACAAATGGATAGTACGTGACTTCAAAGATTGTGGAAGAAACCACAAGCAAAAAAATAAAATAAAATAGAATCAAATCAATGTCAATTCCATAATATAGTAATGTTGAATATGTGTGTGTGCATTAGAGGGGTTGATATATTTGCTGACACACACACACGCACACATGCGTAAAAACTGGAACTAACAAGTGAACTGTAATATTTAGCAAAAAAAAATGTATGCCTTCATCAAACTGAACAGCTATATTTCGATGATTCACCACCTGTGACCATTATATGCATTTCATTTTCGCTAATTTGTAGAGAAAATTATTGCATGTTGTCTAGTGTAATTTCAACTGACAGTAATACATAAATAATAAGCAATTTAAAGAGTCAGTTCACGCCATAACATCACAAGCAGAATAACTGAATAACATTAAGGCCTTGCTAGAGCTCAATGAACAGATCTCTGAAAAAAACTTCTGAAAATTACTATTACTCTTATGTAGCGCCATCTAGCTACAAATTGTGACTTTTTTTCTCTTGTTTCCGTTATGTATTTTTAGAGTTCTATTTCAATTTTCAGAGTTTTCTGAAATAATGTTTGCAATATTATTTCAGAATTTTTGTGTTTTAAACTCTGAAATGATAGTTTATAGATAATACTTTGACCATGGGCAGCCTATTATAATTATTCAATTTATTAAGTGGAATTTATGCTTTCGGATGTTTTTTTTTTTCAGAGATCTGTTTATCTATCTCTAGAAAGGCCTTTAGCGGATTTTTTTTTAAATGAGCTTTTCTGGCAGAACTTTTAAAAAACAATGTGACAACTTTTCGAATATTTGATCCAACGTAGAGTTAAAATAAAACCATGTAAATTTTAATTGCTATAAAAAGTTCAATTTTAATATATATGTGAGGTCATAAATTCCTATTATGTAATTAGAAATAAAGAGGGGTCATGTGTCATGAATAACTATGACATAATCAAATTCCAGTGAGGTAATAATTTAATTTGTAACCTTTGAATATTTTACCTTTTGAATGTTTTTCTGTTGGTCACATGGTAACATTCTTGGTTAGTTCCAGTGTATATAAAGAGCTGGGATTTTCTTCTTTTTACTCATTCTTGCTTCTGGAAGTCTGTGAGGGTGCCAGTTAAATAGTGGGCCAGATTCATCTTTTTAAAACCATCAGTGCAGGAACTATTTACTGCTTTTGTTTCATCATGGTGTACGTCATTACACCATCATTATTGTGTAGCCTTTTGCGCTTTATAATAGTCATCAATGTGTCAACTATATTTTCAACTGTTAATCTATGTCAGCATAGTATGAACAATTTTCAACCATCTTTCATCCTAAGCAGCATCTCATAATCTAACTTTATATCATCTGGTATTGCCTGAAATCCACTCCAGCAAGAAACAACACTGTTTTGCATGAACACCCTAACTTCATGTTTAACATCATTTTGGAGTTGAAGTTGTACTTCCTCTTGACCATGTGCAAGAAATTCCATTTGTATTTTGTTGGTTATTTAATCATATTTTTAAATGCCATTATTTATTCATATTTTGTAAACTAAACAGCTGTTAATATTAATACATTTTATTTGTTTTGTTATATTAAATAATAATTTAAATAATTATTTTGCCTCACTGGAGTTTTCTTAGGTAAGGGAATTAATTATACCCACATAAATCAACCCTTACATATATTAACATGAAAAACACTCCTATTATGTAGACTTAATTTAGTTGGTCTTTACTTTCCTAAATACTTCCAATGTCTTTTTAATATTGATACTGGACTACAGAATAGCGAGAGTTCTTTTTTGTTGTTAACTGTCATTTGCATACCTTAAAGTTGCTATTTTATTATAATGTTACACGGACTACTAACTTAAGCTTGTATTAAATAAATGGCCAGTGTGATTGCATGATTGAAAGTTGCACTATCTTTTTATTTTAAGAATTTGGAGTACCCGGTAACTTTTTAACAATACAAACTATCAGTAAAGGGTAATTAAGGGTATTTAGTTAAGGGTAATTTGTAAATTATAATCTGTTGCAACCATAGAAATAGCAAAAATGATAAGTTAATAACTTCATAAAAGTAAAAACTAACTTATTTTTACTAGGTACTTATTAGACCTGATGAAAACTTAGTAGTAAAGATTTATTATGATGTTTTGTAATTAAAGAAACCATAACTCCCAAGAATTTTTCGTTGAAATATTGCCAAGACTTCCCCAAAAATTGCCAAGGTAATTTTTTAAGTAAAATTAAAGTGATTAAAATCATAAAAAAACTTAAATATGAAGTGACTTTTCATGCTTCACCAAACAAAAACATTTTAAATTACGAAAAATGAAGGCACACCCCTCTACTGAGGTGTCAATGTTGTCACCTCACATTTCCGTAATTCCTCAATAAAATGCCTGTATTCCTTATTAATTAATATTCAACTCAATACAACATTCCAATCAGCTTGAGAGTCACGTGGCAGGTAGAATAATTCAAATATCAAAGCCATAATACTTTGAAATTAATAGGGAATACATGTATTTGAACACGGAATTATGCTCATAAAAGTAATGTGAGGTGACAACATCAGCACCTAAATAGATATTCACATTTTTTTAATGCCAATGTTTGTTGTTTGGTGGCGCATCTATCTAATAAAGGTCATTTACCGGGTATATGAAGTCAATTTATTTTTAATGTTTTAAATTATATTAACAACTTATGTTAAATTTTAAAAACACAATTTGGCAATTGTCGGGTAACTTTTGACAATATTTTAACAGGAAATTTCTGGAGGTAATGGTTACTTTCAGTTAGAAAATGCTAATGCTGTTCTTTATTTTATGTTTAAGCATTATAAGGTGTTAATTATAAGGTGCATTATAGGTGTCCCAGGGAGGTAAAATGTATAGCATATCAATCATTAGTACGTCCCCATCTAGAATACTGCAGCTCCGTGTGAAATCCCCACACTGAGGACTTAGCTCACTCTATAGAAATGGTCCAACGCAGGGCTGCTAGGTTTGTTTGTGGTATATATGGATATGCCGACAGTGTAACTAAAATGCTTTCAGAGCTTGGTTGGGATAGTTTACTTGCAAGACGTTCAGATT